>PVIJ01022279.1:0-16480 GCA_004024925.1 Scalopus aquaticus
TGGCGAGAGGGTTCACCAGAGACAGAGTGGGGAGCAGAACAGGCAGATCAGAAACACACTGCTGAGGGGAGCAGCGGGCGAGGCAGGAGAGGTCTGCGGCACCATGTGGGATTCTCCCCGGCCGGGCGTCGAACTCGCGTCATGCGCCGCCGACAGCTCCACAGCGCAGCGCTCAACCACTGCGCCACCGGGGAGGCCCTGCCCTATTAATTGTTGACTTGGTTTTTCTAATGAAAGTGGAGAGCAACATTAAATTCAAATTAGAAAGAAAGTAAAACTAGCTCATCTGAGTAAGTCTTAAGCTAGCTTTGAGTATATTCACCCATTTTCCTCCTTGATGCACTGAATCTCTCCATCCCAAGCTTTTCTTTCTTCATCCACTGCACTCAATCTCTCACCCATTTTTCAAAATGCCACCTTCTTAATTTGCAGGTTTTCCTGATTTCTTCAACTGAATGTGAACTGTCCTTCCCTCACATTTCCCAGGGTCTTCATTATACTTCTCTTTGAGCCTTTTCTGTTCCTCCTTGTGCTATAGTATTTGTACATTTCCACTTCTACACTGCAGTTGCCTTCACAAGAGGAGCTGTTTCTTATTCATCTTGTGTCCCCAGTAGGATGTCCTCAAAGTGTCAGTGTTCAGTGAAATAAAATCCATTTTTTTTCAATACTCAGAGAAAACTGTTTAGAAATGGAAATGAAGGTAAAAGGGAAGTTTTTGGTCAGGACATTTTTGTGTTTTAAGGGCTCTCGGTCAACGGATGCTACCCATAGGTTGCTTGAACCTCTAAGTTCAAGAGCTCTGGGAGATGAGATATGTGAAAACACTTTCTGTTATTTTATTTTATTTTTTTAACAATTTTTATTTATTTATGCATACAAGAGCTGGGTGTATGCCAGAGGCGTGTGGGCGGGGGGAAGGGCAGTGAGAGGGTTCACCAGAGACAGAAGGAGGAACAGTACAGGCGGATTGAACATTGAGGGTAATACACTTTTGAGGGGAGCAGCGGGCGAGACAGGAGAGGTCTGCTGCGCCATGTGAGTTAGCTCCCTGCCCAGGGATTGAACTCGTGCTGCAATGGCTGCAGACAGCTTCACATAGCTTCACAGTGCTGAGACTTAACCCCTTGCGCCACCAAGGAGGCCACCGTTTTTGGTTATTTTAAAGACTAGAAACCACAAGAAGCTAAAGTCAAGAAAAGAAGGTGCAAAGATGCTTCTTTCTCTAAATTCACACTAGTAAGATCTTCTTCTGGCAGTGGGCCTGAATGGTTGCTTTTGAAATGGGCAACTTCATGAAACTCGGAAAGGTCCTGGTAGTCCTGGCAGACAGAACTCATGTCTGTCAGCAACGGTGTCTCAGACATTGTGTGAATCCCTGCTGTCTGCTATTTCCCTGCTATTCTTAGTGACTAATTTGATCCACTGGTGACAGACCATAGTTTACCACAATTTTCCCTCTATTATCCTAGAAGTAGAAGCATCCCCATAATACAGATTACTGTAGTGGACTCCATGTGTAGTTTTTATTTTTTGGATCATGATGCCTCAGCCCAGGAGTTGGAATGTTTTCCCAGTGATTACCATCTACCTTCTTGAGTTGTGGCAAAAGTCAGAGTTGATAAGCAGTTTAATTTTGTTCTCATCAATAACCTGTGGATGATATGAGAAAGTAGGAGAGATGTTATCACTAGCCACAAAACTGCTTAATGCACTTGTGATAAATTGACAAATTCTTCCTCTTTTTCTTGAGTAGTATATTCTTAAATTTAATGAAAGCCTTTTAACAACTATAGCTTTAAAGACAATTTTCTCCTTCCTTACAAAAGTTGATGTTTGTATTTATATAATGATGAAAACTATCATTTCCCCAGCATTTGTTCACATACTGTTCTATAACCTGAGCTTTGCAATAGAAAGACAAAATGAAGTCACTTGTTTTTGTTTTTAGGGTGAGTAAATATACTCTTCATTTCCTATCTCTGGTTGTGAAATTGTTCTTATATATTTTAGGAGGTGGGGAAATAGGTCCTGAATGACAAATAAATGCATAACCTATGAAACTAGAAAAGAATAAGCAGTTTTGAACTAGTAAAATTAGAATATGTCATGAGCCCTTTTTTTTTTTTTGAGTGTATCATATTGAGCAATAAAATACAAATATGGCTAGAAAGACATATTAGAAAACCCAAGCTGATAACCTTCAAACTCAATTCATGTTCTTGTTTGCTTCCAGACTCTCTTTTTAAATCAATATTGATTCAGAATTTTATTTATTCTGAGAAGATGTGTGATTATCCAATAATTCATGGCTGTTCTATAGCACAAATTCACTGCTTTGTCACAGTAGTCAAGGAAAATTATTTTTTCAGAAGTGCATTTCCAATGCCCCCTAAACGTGCATCTTTTAGCACTGCCTATAAAGTCAGTCCATTAAGAAACAGCCTGAGTTCTTTATGTATGTTTTCTTTTGCCTGCTCAGTGGAAGTGGGGGTTGCTTCTTTTCAGTATTACTTCTAAGGTTGATATTCTAACTGAATATTAGTGATTGTATTCATAGAGGGCGAGTTATTCTCAATGATAACAAAAGCTATTTAGAAACTAACCTTTAATTAGAAAAACCTTTCTTAAAGCAGATATTTGGTGTTCTTGATGTAAGATAGGGTGATTTATCATCCCATATGTTTAGGAAGTGACTCAGACTGGAAGGAAAACAATGATCATAAGGTCATGATACGATGGTATTGTTCAGTTTGAATCGGTGTTGAAAGAATCTCATTTCCATTTCCATTAATCTTATCTTGTCCAATGTGGGGTCATGTTTCTGCCCAAGATGAGTTTCTGGATTGCAAATCATTTTCTGCATGAGGCATTGCTGTCATTAGGTGATACAGTATGTACCATGTCCTTTCATTCACCCCCACCAAATGTATTCTATAATGCTACTAGAATTGCCTCATCCTCTCTCACTACTACAGCATCAGTCAGACACCTACATCCTATGTCTGAAATATGACAGTGATCTCTTATGGGTTCTCTGCCTTAACTTTCCTATTTCCTCTGAATCATGCAGAAACATAAACGTATTGAAGTTATGTTATTTTCTCAGAAGACTTGAGAATTCTTGGAAGTTTTACTCCAGCTCCTGATTATATTCCACTCCCTAATTGCTCTCAGGTCTCCCCCAAACATAGCTCTTTGCTGCTGCTGAGCAGGTGCTTTTGTACAGCTTTCCCATGTGACACATTCTTTCTTTTAAACACACTCAGAGTTCCTCTTCTCCAAAAAGTTATTCCATACATGTCACTCCCAGTTTAGTCATCAAAGCCTTTCTGTAATTATTGGTGTCACTTATGACCAATTCAACTAATGTTGGGTTGCACTGATCTTTTCCTGATCTATTTTGGTTGTGAGGGTAATTTGCATATACCTTACTATTTGAGTTACACAGACTTCATTAATTACCAGCTAGATGGATACCCTGAAGGCAAAAGTCGTTTCTTCCTTTAAAAATGTTTTAAATTTAGTTTTTAATTTTTTAAAGGTATTTTTGCACTGTCCATTATTTTGTAGATGGCAAAATGGAAGTTCAGAGAGAAAAAAGTAATTATCTCAAGGTCATACAGCTTGTAGGTGGTAATGATGATATTTGATACCAGGTTATTTGATATCCAATTTTTATTCACCAGTATGGTAGATTGTTCCCCTTATTTCATTAACTCCTACGGATCCCAACATTACCAATTGGGTGCTGAATTAGTGTTGGTGATAGGGAGAGTAATTTTTTACATCAGTGCAATTCTAAGAGTGTATTAATTTACCTTTAACCTAAGTTGAAATCTATCCAAAAAGATTATTTGGTAATTGACAAGATTATTTCCTATTTGTGTCTTCATAATTTAAACTAAAATTATGAGAGTTCAAAATTACATTGGCATTCTTTTAAAATTCACTCTATAGATATTTACTGAGTGCCTAAAATAAGTAATGCGGTAGAGCAATAACCAAATCTAGTTTCTGTTCTAAAGGAGTTATTTCTCTGGTAGGAATAGTCATGTGTATTGGCTTCTTTGTGCTGCTGTAATGAATTACTAAAAATATGGTGGCTTAAAATCATGCAAATTTTATCTTTCAATTTTGGCGGCCAGAACTCCAGAATTGGCCTCAGTGAGCTAAAATCAAGGTGCTGACATGACTGCATTCTTTTCTAGAGACTCTAGAGGAGAAACCATTTTCTTTTTCCAGCTTCTAGAGGATGTCACAGTGGTCCATGACCCCCTTCATCTTCAAAGGCTGCAATTTCCAGTCAAGTTTTTCTCACTTGGCATTACTCTGGCCTTTCTTGTATTACCACATCTCCTGCTTTGACTCTTCTATCTCCCTTTTCCCCATTTTAGGACTCTTGTGATTACATTAGATTCACTCAGATAATCCAGGATAATCTCCCTATCTCATGATTCTCAATTTAATCACATCTGCACTATTCTTTTTCCCATGTAAAGTATCACATTCATTCACAAGTATGGGGAAATTAGGATGTGGGAGTCTTTAGGAAGCCATTATTCTGTCACAGCCTGTAACACATTCCCTTTGGTAGAGTATACTCAGTGCAATGCTGCTAATCATAGAAGTAGGTGTTCTTGAAGATGAATAGAATTAACTGTTTTGTGATGGGGTTACATAAAAGTTCTTTGTCACTGGTCCCCAGTCAGAGTGGGCTCCACTTCACCTACAGTAAAGTGTCTTGGTCCCAGTGGGGGATTTATAAGGGGAACTGTAAACTTCCTGTATTGCAAAGGGAAAAAAGAGGGGAAATTCACATTATTCAAAGGGTTTTATGCAAAACACCTCATTTTGGAGGAAAACCATAGAAGTACAGAATTGCTGGAAGATTAAATTTGCGATGAAGGATAGTATTTAGCTCATGAGGGTGGTGAGATGGGCTAGATCATGGAAGGTCATTTGTGCAGGGCTGAGAAATAGGCACTTCATCCTTTGAGAAGCAGTAATGGACATGTTTTCTTTATGCTTTGTTGGGATTTGGAGAAAAGCGAACTTTTTCATTGGATGAAACCCTCGTTTATAAACACAATACCATAAACTTGTTTGAAAACATTTACTTATTTGTGATTCTCCTCCATCTGTTCTAGAATATTAAAGCAAGACTTAATTTGGCACTACACTATTTTCCATACTTGTTGAAAAGTTGTCTGACTTGCTTGCTCATAATAGTTCTGCTGTAAGTCCTGGAATACTTGATTGCACCACCCTAGTTCCCTCGTTGCTCTCTAAATCACATTAGGTTCTCTGAAAGGAAAATGCACCTGAAGGAATAAAATTAGATGTTTCAGGTTTTTGCTTTTTATAACAGACCACTGGTAATTATATTGTCGTTTTCTTTGAAAAAACAGATTGCTTTTAAAGAAAAGAGTCTTTCCAAGCATGACTGACTACTTATCTTGCCATTTGTATTCAGCAGAGTCATATGAGATCCACACTCATGAATTGAATTAATTACCTGGACTATTTTCCTTAATCTTCATGAATTATTTCTAGTAAGGAAAATTACACTGTATGAATGGAATATAAACTATTAGCTACAAGAGCAAATGTGTAACTGTCCATAATGTTTTTAGTGATTCTACTGTCATAATTTTGGTATTGAGAGAATCTCATGGATTTAAGAAGCTTTTAAAATGGTTACCTAATTTTAATTTTTTTTCTTTTTCTTTGAGAAATGTGAATTGTATTCAGTAGCTAAGCCATATGATAGGAAGCATTGTCACTCTTTTCACTTTGCTGGCCTCTCAGTCTATTTATTCCAGAAATGCAATTAGAGCATGTGAGTGCCTCTGAAAAAATAAGATGGCCTGTATTGATTTCAGGAAATAAAAAATTTGCATGACAATACAAATTCTGCCAGCACATGGGGCAGGCTGAAGTCATCACATTCCAGCTGTCATTACTATATGGAATCAGCTAAATCTTATCGTTTGACTATAGTTTCAGTGTATTTTCAACTGAATTATAGGCAGTCAGAATTTACAATCAGAAAGTGTCAGCTTTTCAGACAGATTTGACAATAGCATTTCATTTATACTGCAATCTGCTTTTTCACTTGATGAGGTACAAATCACACCAAAATGGAAAGTCAGCCTAGATACTGTTAAACCAGTTTTGGCTATCTTTAATGTGAAAAATGAATGATTACAGGATCAATATAAGTTGCTAACCCCTTCTGATCTGCATCCTCTCCCCACTCATTTATGGACCTACTCTAAAATCACCAATGAGCAATTTATTGCCAAGCAACCCAACACAGATTTTGGGTTAGGTCAGTCTTCCAATCCCATTTCTACCTCTCGTTAGCTAAGTAGGCTAGGAAAAATTAGTTCACGCTTGCTACCTCAACTTCCTCATCTGTACAATGGAATGATAATAGTGATATACATTACAGAATTGTTGGGAGTATTACATGACCCAATAAATATGCCAATGTTGTCATACTTGTGTTTTCAGTGAAATTGTGCAAAATGACAGACCTATGTGTAAAGCAGGCCCTGGTACAAATAAACATCCATTTAATAAGCACTTTTTTGTGCAGAATTCATAATCCTGTCTTTTTTCTTTAACTTCTTTAGCTTTCTTGAAGCCATTTTCTATTTCTCTTTCTACGACTGGCTTATCTCTTACCCTTAGTTGTGGTATTTCCTAAAGGCCATAGACACTTTATAACCTACTTTTCTCTTACTCCATTGAGTTTTTCAGATAGAATTATGTAAAGGTAAAATTAAGGATTAAGGACTGCATATGACCTAAAATTGAAGAATGAAATTCAGAATAAAATCAAGTAGCCTTGACCATGCATCAGGATTATCAATGGGATATTTAAAAATATACAGATTCCTGTGTCCACCTCTGACCTAGTGAATTATAGTATTTGGTATTGAGGGGTGGAAACTTGCCCCTCTCAAAATTCATTGAAATGTTTTAATTATATTTGGGAACTGATATCTGAAAGTAGCAAGAGTAGCAGCATCAGAAGCATTCCAAGAACCCAGGAGCCAGTGGGCAGGTGGAAAGTAGAGCTCAAGTTCAGTGTCAGTCAACAGTCAAAGAAACCTATCCATTCACAGCCCTCTCTCCCCTGTGGCACCCTCTTATATCCCTGCCACGCCTCTTCCTAAACAGGGTAGAAAGTATAGTCTTGAGAATGTATTTATTATTCAGCTATGAGATATGTGATGGCAGCTTATTCTCAAGAATATACCATTGAATCTCTACCCACTATTCATGGCAAGGATATAATAAATGTTGAAACGAATTGGTGAAACCTAAGTCAAGAGAAAGAGTATGTTAATGGACCTCTTTGCCCACACTTAATGTGAAGAAGCAAAAAGCCAGAAAGAAGAATTGAGTGTGAGGATGCAAGGTATCTCATGAAGCTCAAATCTGGGCCAAAGGGAGTGGCTAGACCATGAAACTGCAGTCCCTTGGGGCTTCCATCTTTACTTCTCTTTGTACTTTTGCTTCAACAATTCCTTTCTGAAAGCCAACTTTATCTGCTTCTCTGGTCTTTAAGCTTTACATTTTGCAGTTCCTGTCTCCTCCTGACTAACTCCCTATCCATTCTAATTCTAAATTCCTGGCATAGAGAATCTGGTCCAGCTTTGGTCTAGTGTCCAAATCATTTCATCACTGATTGCCAGGGAACAGACACATGTGCAAGATGGGGCTGCTGGAGGACCACTCCTGTGGATTAGAGAGGTCAGATTCCAGAGAAAGAGGAATTAGATACCTCTTTTATTGCAGCAAGGCAGAGTCAGACAAGCAGTGGGAAAAAGAAAAGCTGACAATGTGTCAGAGAACTTGACACTGAAGTATATAGAGATTGTGGAACAGGAAACATTTTACACGGTTCCCACAAGTAGAAACCTATGTTGTTGTGCAGGGTATGGCCGGTGGGATCTGTTGTGCTAGGGTAAAACTAGGCAGAGTGTGGAGCCCAGGATCCCAGAGGGCCGTTTATCAACTGAGTGACTATGGGAATGGTCCTTAGTCTCTCCTGCATTGTTTTTTACATATGTAACATGAGGGTAATAATAATTTCCCAATCTGTTTATATAACAGCGTTTGTGTCAAGTAAACAATATAATGCCTGTAAGTCACTTAGCGCAGTGCCTAAAATTTAATGCTAAAAAACGTGAAATATTATTGTTGTTGCCATTATAATAGCATCATTCTGATGTCATCCTTTATGGAATTTATCACTTTTTATGGTAAGAACTTTCTCTTAACTTTGTTTTAAGACCTGACCTAAGGCATCAGTTTCTTAACTCCAGTTGAATGCAAGACTTTCAATTGGATGTCATTTCAAAAGATCAAAATCAGTCTAATTTCTTTTTTTTATAACAATGCAATTTTTTTTCAGTTACTGATATTCCCAACTGTTAGTACCAACTGATAGTAACAACTTTTCTAGAAACTTAGCTAAAAGACCAAAAGTGAACAATAGCCACACCTTCTAGATCGTCTGTGTAGTCCCTTGATTTGAAGCCATTTTTGAGTTCTCTTTTACAGCCTAAGTCTTACCTTTTATCAAGTTCTGATAATGGACTTTATTTGGGACTTGCTAAGTGCCAGACATTATTCTAAACACTTTTGCAGGTAATTCATTTCAGTCTTATAAAGACATTATGGGATAGGAACTATTATCTTCAATTAAAATACGGAAAATGAGATGACCTGCCTAGGGTCTCTCTGCTAGTAAGTGACAAAGAGCAGATAGTCTGACACCAGAGTCCTGGGTCCTAACCTTTCAGCCATACAACTGCTTTGTGATGAGTTCTGTTCTCTCCATTATCTTCGCTATTACTTGGAGGACAGTGCATATCACTTCACACCTACTGTGATTTCAGTACACTCCTTGTTCTCCTTGATTCTGCCCTACAACTTGCATACTTCTGCTAGATTGCTTGCCCTTGAGCACGTCTTCTACCAAGTCATTCATTCTTTCATTCAAATGCTTTCTGTGGCTCCCTGTGATCCATGATGGATAAAATAAGTTCACTACCTGGCTTTTTAGACTTTCTGTAATATGATCCCATATTATCTATTCAGCTTTATTTTCTCATCCTCGTGTCCCATTACACCTTACGCCAATTAACTTACCTTTTCACCATCTGTGCCAATGTGTTACTTATTCTTAATTCTGTGACTTCATTCATTTCTACAGGTTTACACTTTACCCGTCTACTTTCCAAAATTGTGACTCTGTGAACCCTTCCTTACTAATTGGAACTGAATGTGACCCTTGAATCCCTAGAACTCTCATAATACTTTCCTTGTGCCCCTTTTATGATATCATTTTCTGCCTTGTATTATAGCAGTTTTGGATACTTTTCTTATTTCTCTCCTTACTCGCCAGTTCATTATTGAAGACAGAGATTGTTTCACTAACCCTTCAATACTCTTCAGTGCCTCTTTCAATGCAGAGCACATAACAGATGATTAATAAATAGTTACTGAATTGAACAGAATTCTGGTTTTACCCACTCAAAATGTTTCTCCTTTCCCTTTTGTATTATTCCAGTCTTTTCATAAAAATCTCACTTCTTTTTTTATTATTATTCATATTTTTACATTATTGTGTATTCCCCATAGGTTACCCACCACTAGTTCACCCGTGAACCATCACCATAGTCCCTTGTGCTCTTTTCTACCCCTTTTTGAGCCCTTATACTCCTCCCCTCCCTTGCTGGATGTCTCTTTATTGTTTGGTTCACCTATATTCTGGTTACAAGTGAAACCATTTGATATTTTTCTGTTTCTTTCTGGCTTATTTCACTGAGCATTATCCCTTCTAGCTCCATCCATATTGCTGTGAATTGCATATGTTTATCTTTTTTGAATGCTAAATAGTATTCCATTGTGTATATATACCACATCTTCTTGATCCAATCATCTATTTTTGGGCATCTGGGTTGTTTCCATATTTTATCTATTGTAAACAATGCTGCAATAAACATACAGGTGCATGTCTCTTTTTGGATTAATGTTTTTGTGTCTTTTGGGTAGATTCCCAGAAGTGGTACACATCCCCCAAAGCAAGGATAGTGAAGGAAAAGATTAATAGCTGGGATTACGTCAAACTAAAAAGCTGCTGTACATCAAAAGAAACATTAATCAAAACAAAGAAACAGCCTACAGACTAGGAAAAAATTTTTGCACTACATACAACAAACAAGGGACTGATCACAAAAATCTACAAAGAACTCACATGATGCAACAAAAACAAAGCAAAAAATCCAGTCAAAAAATGGGCAGAAGAACATAAAGACACTTCTCCAAAGAAGAAATGCAAATGGCCAATAGGCATATGAAAAAATGCTCAACATCCCTCATAATCAGGGAATGCAAATAAAAACCACAATGAGATACCACCTTACACCAGAAAGAATGGCACATATTAAAAAAAAACAGGGAACAACAAATGTTGGTGAGAATGTGGAGAAAAAGGAACTCTCCTACACTGCTGGTGGGAATGCAAACTGACCCAACCACTCTGGAAAGCTGTATGGTGGTTCCTCAAATTGCTAAAAATGGAGGCTCCATACGACCCAGTAATACCACTTCTGGGAAAATCTCACTTCTTGAATGAAACCCTCTTGATTATCCTTGTCTTTGGAGAAATTTAGCTTTTTCATAACTCTTGTAACATTTAAGGCTGATACCCCATAATTTAGTACTTTATAAATTAATACTTTGATGCATCATATTTATTGCTCATGTTTTTTGTTTATGGCCTGGTATATTAAGATGCTCAAGAAATAGTCATTGAATTAATCAATATGTTGATCTTCCCTCACCAGTTGTAAGTTCTCTAAGAGAGGGCCATTGCCTTACATATCTTCTGTGTCCAATGGGAGGTCTCAGCAGGTGTTTTATGACTATTCACTGCTGACCCTTGAAATTCTGTTGTAAGCCTGTTCCTCTTTTCTTCCTTTTCTGCCCTCAGTCTATGATTACACTGATGAGGCCAAATTTCCTTGCTGACAACAGGTAGATTCAGGGTGTCAAGTCCTTTTAGAAATTCTGTCCTGAATTCAGGATTAGGTCTTTGTACATTGACAAATCTCTAGACAAAGGGAAAGAAATGTTTGCGTTCGGGAAGAAGCTTCAGGGGGGTTGAGTATTGAAAAGGGCAGACCTTTGTCCAATACTGATTTTACAGAACTTGTTACTAGATCTGCCTACACAGTTTATATGTGTGTGTGCGGCAGGGAGCTTATCCATGTGTGTCTTTACTATTTATGAAACCAAGGCTTGATTTGGCGTAGGAACAGCCTAAGCGTACAAAAGAGCGAGTAAGAAAAAACTTATCTATTCTTTTCTCTGAGACTTGCTTTAGTAGACACAGCAGAGGTTGGAGGATTAATGGCTATCTTAGAGCTGAACTCCAAGGCTGCTGAAGGCCAGGAATCTACAAATTCAGATGAGAAGGAACACCTAGAGTTGAGGGGCACCCCAATAGAAATTCAAAATCCTAGTTATCTAAAAAAAGTCTCTTCATTTTTCATGTATGAACTGCCCTGTCACTATAGCCAATAAACTTGAACCAAGTCCACATTTCTTTGCCCCTAATCCATTTTTCAGTCAATAAAATTTAACTCCCCTGTTCTCAACCCTGGCCCTCAAAAATCTATATAACTTCATTCCCTTTCTTAATCAGGGAGATAAATTTGTTTATCTCCTACCTCCTTGCCAATCAATTATAATAAAATATTTTTCTCCTCTCAAAATCCTTGATGTCATAATTTGTTCTATACATATTGGGTGGAGAACCCATTGCTTGGTAACATTTAGAGATGAAAGTTGCAATCATGATGCAATGATTAATGACTGGGGTATCTTCTTGGATGGTATAAAGTCCTCCAGTAGATCTAAAGAAAAAAATAAACAGCACTTATATAATAATGAATTATATATACTATACAGCCAACATGACAGAGACCAGCAGTGACTAGACTTTCCACTATTAGAAGGGAAGTCTAATCCACTGAGAGAAATGGGAGAACTGGACTAAGCAGGCATCTCTGTGGTACTTTGCATCTACCTCACGAGTACTCATCAATACTTGGTGATGGCAGATGGTGGGATGATTTTTCAGATCAGTAGTGTTTCAAATTTTGCTGCCCTGGGTGGAGTTTATTTTGGTGTTCCTCATAACAGTGGGTAGAGTGTGTGCATAAGGTGCAAATAGTATGATCTTTGGCAACTCTTCTCAGTGTTGCTTTTAGCTGGAGAGAGGGAAAAGGATTGACAGCTGTAACCAAGGCAAAGCTGACATTTCACCGAACCAAAGAATGAATTCAACACTCCACTGAGCAATAGACTACCCAAGATATACATTTTTCTCTATTAATATTTTGTTTATTTGCCCTTTCATTGGCTTCTATGCTTAAAAACAACATTTTTTTTTTTTAATGCAGGTGAGCCAAAGGAATTTGATCCGGATTTCAAGGGGCCTGTTGAGAAGAGGTAAGCAATTTTTCTTTCCTCAGGAATGTATATTTTAGCAAATACAGAAAACTTATTTTCTCGTCAATGGAAAATTGGGTCCACTATGAAAGGGAAATGACTTATTTTTAGCCTAAATGTCACCTACTACAGGGAAAATACAGAGAATAAATCTTTCCATGAACCATTAATATCCTCTCCCATTCAGCAAATGGAACTGCCTTAAGTTTTTAGACTGAAGAGATTATATTTCTCAAAAAGAAATGCCAAAAAAATGCTTTATAAGATTTAACTACTCTATGGAGAAGCAAATAATTTTTGAGTAATTTTATGCACCTGTTTACTCTGTGATCCACCATTGCGAATGCAGAGTTGCTATGCCAACTTCTTCTACACCAGGTATTTGTGCTACTCAGCGTCCCAAAGCAGACAATTTCTTAGAGACAGCCATTCACCAATGTATCGTGTATGCTTTAGGATATTTTAAAATGCTCTAGGGAAATATGTGCTTGTCTCAACTGGTGCTTCTCTCCCAACTTTGCACAACATTTAGAATTATCCAGTAACTCATAGGCTTCTTTTATTATTATTTGTTACTCTCTATTCCCAAACTTACTGATAATCAAAAAGGAGGTATGTAGAATAGAATGACTGAAAATGAAGAGAAGATTATGCTCTTGGTAGCTCTTTTCTACTTAGCTTTGCCTTTGATTTCTGGCAGTTGTGTGTCATAATAAACTGTGATGTGAAATAATCATCAGTATGCTTATTTGCATTTGCCAGCCATCAGTATGTACCTTGGTCTATACTGTTATGTACTGATAATACTACAACTTTAAATAAATGTATGTTCAGTTTATTCTAATTTTGGAAAAATCCAAGTCATTTGTTTTGGGTTTTTCATTAAATGTGTCATGTTGTCTTTAGAATAAATCTGTAAACTTTTTCATTCTCTCCCGTAAATGCATTTTGTGGTCCACTGTACAAACCTCATTCAATGTTGAGATTACTTTTACTGTACTTGCATTCATTTCATATTAATTAATTTGTGAGAACTGAATCTAATTTGTTGACCTCAAGGGACCTCAAAGGATCCTGGTTAAAAGTATAATCCTGATTCAACAGCAGTAATAATAATGATAACAACAACAGCAACATTACCTAACATATTTGCATAGGTGAAATACAGACCGCTGGTGTGGTTTTTCTAGCCCTAGAAAAGGAAAGAGGAAAAAAGCGCAGTTAGGCCTGGCTGGTTCTAATTGTGGAGAAGGAGGTGAGATCTCTCTGCAGTTATTTAGAATTTAATGATAGATCTGAGTAGTCCAGTTAAAGACTCAACAACTGTGATAATCACGGTGAGGAAAGTCATTTATTTTTACCTAGGGCATTGTGTGATGCCCTGAGCAACACAAAGGCCTTCAAAGGTGAAATGGTCATTATGTGAGCATAGCTCCCCTACTCGTCAGTTCAAGAGCAAAGTAAAGTATTGTAAAACTTCAGGGATTAACTGCAGGAAGACATACTTGGCCCATTTGTATCTTTTCAGGCGTCAGCGTCCTATAGTTTCCTCCCTAAGAAAATGATTGGGTTGTTTAATGAGCAAGGAAGAAACCCCAGCTTCTTCACAAATTACCTCTAGTAGCAGAGTCAGCTTTCATAAAACCTTTTGCATATATTTCATCACTTTCTTTCTGAGCGATCCAAAGTTTGATCAGTTATTCAGGCATATTCTTACAGCACTCCTCTGATTATCTGCCATGTTCTATGCACTCCTCTCAGTTCACAGGATGTCATCTACTGCTAGTCAACACTCAATTAGAAGAACTAGAAGAGATGGAATGATAGTAATGCCATAGATGAACTGAATTTCTCTTTTGTTCCCATCTACTAAGAATTGGGTATATTGCCCCATAATGTTGAATTCCTAAAAAGGTGATTTTGATAGTTTAAGGTCATTTCCCAACTACTTTTGGAAAAGGAGTTATCCAGTACCTGTGCTTTGTTCCTTGTATTCAACAGAGTTTCCTAAAGGTTGGTTAATGTTGAATTTAGGTTGTGAGTTAATAAAAATGTAAGGCTTATCAGCACTGTACTAAGCAACACAGTAATGAGCAAGAATGAAGGCACATAGTAAACTAAGATACTACATGAGAAATCCCTCTTATACTTTAGAACTAAGAAAAATTTTCATTTAGTGGAGAAACAGTATACTTTCTTCTGTTAGATAATGAAGCTGTATCATCCACTATATTTCTCCTTTTGTATTACAGAAAGCCTGCTGATAAATTTAATTTCAACCCCAGCAACTATATTAGCCTTTGAGTCAAGAATTTCTTTTCAGAACCTTGAATTTCTATTTCTATTATAATAACTCTATTGCACCCAGGTGTTTTAACTCATTTCATTTAAGGTTTTTATGGAAAGAGGCAGATATAGGTAGACAGGTAAATAGAAATGAAAGTCTGCATGTTCCATAATTGCCTGTTTTTCCCTTCTTTATACTCACAATAGATGGACATATGACTCATACTAATAAAATTGGTAGGCTTCACAATGCTGAAAGTAACTTATTATAGAGGATGGAAAATCTGTCTGAAATTTAATAAGATGCATTTATTTTTACCTGAAGCATTAGTGGAGGGGGTGCAGGTTGTAAGCTCACTGTCATGAGGGGTTCAAGGAGAGGAATGAAGAGGCATTTATTAGGGATGTTGTAAAAGAGATTCATTCACATAAGAGTTGGGACTAAAAGAAATTTAAATCCTTTCTGATCTTGCAATTCAATGACTCTGATTCAACTCTTGATGCCAAAGCACAGAAAGAAGATGCAGCTTCTAGCTTAAGTGATGTACACATAAAGCACTGTGCTCATGTCCTTGGGAATTTTCAAGTGCAATTATCAAGTAGACATATAAAATTGTGGTAGCACAATGCTGTCTCCTGAATTTATGCAATTCTCACATTTACTTCTTACTGACATAATTGGTATGCTTCTTACTGACATAATTGCCACCGTGGACTGTTGATAACTAAAGGCGGGATCTGCTATGGAAAAAGCATCAGGAAAAGTTTATAGGGAAAAAACCACACTAAGTGCAAGAAAAAAAAAAGTAGATCCTGTGTTGTAAAAATCTCTGAAAGGTTACAAACAATTTTGACTTATAATTTGAAATAAAAAGCCTATATCCACTCCCTTTGAAAGCTTCTAGATAGTCTCAAAATGTGGAACAAAATGAAGGGAAGTAAAAATAGTTGCCCTGAATGGCTAATTATTCAAAATATAACTGAATTGAAGATAACTTCTAAACCTGAATGGAGCAAATAGGCTGATGTGATTAATTATTTAGTAGTAATTCTTTTCTATAAAGATGTATACTAACACACATCTTTAAAATTCATAGCCTTTTTCTGTTATTTCCCAACATGTGAGGTGCTTCTTTTCCTATTTTTTTCTTTTTAAAAAGTCACAACTTACAAATTATTAATACTAATGATAGAAACAACACCCTAAAAATAAACTTAGCAAGCACTTTTAAAATCAGAGAATTTAAAGAAAAATCTTCATTACTTCATTATTGTGCTTGTTATGTGTCTGGCACTGTGCTAGGTATTAGGAATACAAAGATGAACTAAGCAACATTCTTGCCCCATGCAGCTTGTATCTTAAAAGGAAAGACAAATAATAAAGGGATTGATGTAGAAGTACAGTAACAGAGTTATTGACAAAGGTTCTGGAAACAAAGAAGAGTATGTCTAGTGCTGCTAGAAGGTAAAGGTGAGTCTGGAAAAAAGTCAGAGCAGAAGTCACCCTTGAGCTGCTTATATTTTTTTTTTTAATGTTATTTGTGTCTTTTACATTTTGTATTCCCCTTGGGCAGCCCACCACCAATTCACCCGTGATCCATCTCCATGGTCCCCTGTATTCTCCTCTCTTCCATTTTGTGCCCTTATCCTCCCC
>PVIJ01022280.1:0-16475 GCA_004024925.1 Scalopus aquaticus
GAGAAAAAGGAACTCTTCTACACTGCTGGTGGGAATGTGAACTGGTCCAACCACTATGGAAAGCTGTATGGCGATTCCTCAAACTGCTAAACATGGAGCTTCCATACGACCCAGCAATCCCACTTTTGGGAATTTACCCAAAGGACACAAAAACACTAATCCGAAAGGATACATGCACCCGTGTGTTCATTGCGGCACTGTTCACAATAGCAAAGGTATGGAAGCAACTCAGATGTCCAAAAATAGATGATTGGATCAAGAAGATGTGGTACATATACACAATGGAATACTATTCAGCATTCAAAGAAGATAAACACATGCAATTTGCAGGGACATAGATGGAATTAGAGGGAATCATACTCAGTGAAATAAGCCAGAAAGAAAGAGAAAAATACCTAATGGTTTCACTTATAACAGGACTATGAGGAAACCAAATAGGAGAGAGACAATCAGCGGGTGGGTGGGTGGGGGGGAAGAGCACAAAATGGAATAGAAAAGAACACAAGGGACCATGGAGATGGATCACGGGTGAATTGGTGGTGAGCTACCCAAGAGGAGTACAAAATGTAAAAGACATAAATAACAATAAAAATATATATTTATAAAAAAATTCTACTTTGTTGCATTAAAGAATTATGTGATGGGTATCAATTTAGAGTCACAATCCTCCCTTGCCTTCAATTAAGATGCTCTCAAACAGAACTTCCAAGTGTGCTCCAGATCTTTTAGAGAGTAGCTCCATCGCAGGTCAGAGATGGGAGTCAAATCTAGTTCTTAGTGCTAGGTGGGCAGGGTCTGTGTAAATGTAAAGTGGACCAAGAGGATGAAACTGTGGGATCTCCAGGACATTTTACTCTTTCTATTTAGTATCTTCTATATCTTTTAATTTTGTACTAATAATGGTGTCAGTCTGCATAACTCTTTCCCAAAGAAAGTTGTGGATTTCTGCAGCCAGTTATTGGAAAGGAATTTACATTTGCCCTAAGGGAGGGGTAGTTAGCCCTGTCAGAAAAAGAAAAACTTATTTTGGTGTCTATCTATCTATCCATCCATCCGTCCATCCATCCATCCATCCATCCATCCACCCACCCACCCACCCACCCATCCATCTAATCTATCTGTAGGTCTGTCTGTGTAGCAAATTTGGAAATAAAATTAATGGATCACTGCATATCCTTTCTTCCTGGTACAGAATTTTATTTTACTTTTTCAGCGTCT
Organism: Scalopus aquaticus; assembly: GCA_004024925.1. NCBI lineage: Eukaryota > Metazoa > Chordata > Mammalia > Eulipotyphla > Talpidae > Scalopus > Scalopus aquaticus. Next base: position 1,219 of record PVIJ01022280.1, read on the forward strand.
TTGAGCTATAATTGACAAATGAGAATATAAGATATTTGAAGTGTTTATCACCATAATTTGATGCTTGTATATCCTTTCAATGTCATGCCTGAGTGCTGACATGCCCACCTATGGTTGACTATTTAGGGCAGAGGTGAGAAAACTTTTTCTGTAAAATGCCAGCAAATAAATATTTTAAGCTTTGCAGACCAGATCTGTCAGGATCAAACAACTCTGCTTTTGTATCTTGAAAGCAGTCACAGACATAGATTAAACAAATGCATGTAGGTATATCTTAATAAAACTTTATTTATAAAAACACGAGGAAGACCATAAATCTTAATTTGCTGACCTCTGTTCTAAGAGAATGTAACTTTGCTTACTCATTGTACAAGTTGTTTTTTTTTTGGTAGAGATACAAGTGATTTGAGTGCAGTATACAAACGGTCCCAACAATTATGCCTTTATAGTCTTGTAGGAAGTTGACTAGTTTAGGATTTAACTTCACAAGTTCTTCCAAAAGTCTCCCTCCTATATATGTTAGTTTCTATAAACAGCTTTGCTGTTTTTCGGTTCTCTCAGTGATAAGTTAAAGAAACCTTTGGCGTGAGCTTATTGTTTATATGAAATTTATATTTTTAATTTTTTGACAATTATTTTCTTTGACAGCCTATACGCCACAGGTAGGGAAATCTCTAAGAAAAGGAGTTTGCAAGTAACATGACCTTCAAAGGTCTGCTCAGCCTTGTATCTGTTGCTTTCTGCAAACAGATTTGTCTTATTTTCTGTGTGTCTCTCCCTTGCTGTGACCAGATGACTTTCTGTTCCTATAGCATCACCCTTTGTCCCCAAGAAGCTCTACTATTCAAGCATAGGGCATCCTCACTGATAGAGGGATATTCTTGTTTCTAAACATTTGTGACAGGTCTGCTAAGAACATGTTGTGGCCAGTGAGAAAGTTCCATTAGCAACTCACTTAGGAAGAATAACACATTTAACTAGATTATAAAAAAAGAAGTCTTCACACATTTTTTCCTGTTATGATTTTGCCCTGAAAACAGAACCAAGTCTGTAAATCCTTTCAGGGTTTAACAGAGAGACTGGTACTCCAAGGTCATACTGTACCCCTTAGGGATACACTTCCACCTCCAGTGACAATCCTCTAGCTCAGCATACCTTTCTTGCTCAGGCTTTCACTACATTTTTTTTTCTTATTAGAAAGCTGCTATATGGTTACTGTATATAGGGTATGATTTTCCTCTCTTTCCCTGCATCATCTCATTTAATCCCGCCAGACATCCTATGTACTTAATGTACACCACAACTTATGGAGGGGGAATCTGAGAACTCAAAGAAGACTAGGTATTTGCCCAAGGTCATAGGTTAGTAGATGGCAGAGCTAGGGTTTTAGCCTACTTTCATGCAACCCCCAAACCCAAGTCCTTGGTTGTACTGTTCTGCCAAACCCCCCACACCCACATGGACTGTTTATGGCCTATGTTCAGATCAGAACTAACTTCATTTTTGGGCCTTTGTGATAAAGATGAGGAACATTATATTCTTTTTTTTTTTTTTTTAAAGATTTTATTTGTTTTGAGTTAGAGCAAAATTGAGGGAAAATCACAGAGATTTCCCATATACTTTCTTTCCCCTCACACACATAGCTTCTCTTATTATTAATACCCCCATGAGAGATTTATTGTTGATGAACCGATATTGACACATTATAATCACCCAACGTCTATAGTTTACATTATGGTTTATTCTTGGTGTTGTACATTCTGTGGATTCTGACAAATGTACATGACTTGTATCATCATCTTGGTATCATACAGAGTACTTTTACTGCCCCCAAATCCTCTGTATTTTGCCTGTTTATCCCCTTCGTCTCCCTCTCCCCTGGCAACCTCTGATCTTTTTACTGTCTCTAGAGTTTTATCTTTTTTAGAATGTCATATATGTGGGCTCATACAATTATCAAATTGACTTATTTTATCTAATAATATATATTTAAAGATTCTTCTATGTCTTTTCATGGTTTTCTTTTTAGCACTGAATATCCAACTATCTGGATATAACACAATTTATATATCCGTTCAACTACTGAAGGACTTTTTGCTTGCTTCCAAGTTTTGGGACTTATGAATAAAATTTCTATAAACATTCATGTGGGGGTTTTGTGTGAACAAGGAAGGCAATTATTAGACAGTATGCTAAGAGTGTGTTTATACTTGAAAGTCCCAACCAAACTGTCTCCACAGTGGTTATGCCACTTTGCATTCCTACCAGCAGTGAATGAGAATTTCTGTTGCTTTCCATCCTAGCCAGCATGGGTTGTCGTCAGAGGCCTAGATAGATTTTGGCCACTTTTCTAGGCTTTTAGCGACATCTCATTTGTGCTTTAACTTGCATTTCCCTAATTGCATATGATGTGGATCATTTCATATGCTGTTTTGCATATGTGTTTTTTTTTAAGATTTATTTATTTATACATACAAGCTGGGGTACAAGCCAGAGGCGTGGGGCAGCGAGAGGGTTCACCAGAGACAGAGTGGGGAGCAGAACAGGCAGATCAGAAATACACTGCTGAGAGTAGCAGCGGGCGAGGCAGGAGAGGTCTGCTGCACCATGTGGGATTCTCCCCGCTGAGTGTCGAACTCGCAGCACGCTCTGCCGACAGCTCCACAGTGCAGCGCTCAACCGCTGCACCACCAGGGAGGCCCCATATGTGTTTTTTATTTTGGGGTGAGATGTCTCTTAAGGTCTTTAATCTGTTTTTCAATTTGGCTGTTTGTCTCCTTGCTGTTGAAATTTAAGAGTTTATTGTATATTTTGTGTAACAGTCCTTAATCAGATGTTTGTTTTGCAAATAGTTTCTCCCAACCTGTCTTGTCTTTTTGTTCTCTTGACATTGTCTTTCTCAGGGTTGATTTTTTAGTGTAAATGATGTCCAGCTTATCAATTATTTATTTCATGGATTGGGACTTTGGTATTGTGTCTAAAAAGTCATCGGCATACTATAGGTTGTCTCCTATATTATCTTCTAGGAGTTTTATAGTTTTGTAATTTACATTTAGGTCTATGATAATTTTGGGGAAGGGTGTAAGGGGCTGTGTCTGGATTCATTCTTGTTGTATGTAAATGCCTGGTAGTTCCAGTATCCTTTGTATCTTTATATATCCATGTGGATATATGTATATTTATATGGTTATTTCAGATCATTTGTCAAGAAGGCTGTTCTTTTTAAATTGAATGACCTTTGAATCTTTGTAAAAATCAATTGTCTATACACATGTGAGTCTATTTCTTGGCTCTCTATCTCTTTTCTACCCATTTGCTGATACCATACTGTCTTAATTATTGTCTTCAGTTAGTCTTACAGTCAGTTAAGTGTAAGTCCTCCAGCTTTTTCCTTCTCATTGACAATTACTTGCGTTATTCTAGAACTTTAGTCTTTCTAAATGAGTTTTAGAATTAGATGGTCGATTTCTAAAATAAATTCTCAAATCTTTATTAGGAATCGTTTGAATCTGTATCTCAAGACTATTTTACATCTTAACAATACTGATTCTGTTGATTCATGAGCATATTATGTCTCTCCATTGTTAACTAAAATTGACAATTGAAAGGTACCCTATACCTACTTTTAAATAAGGGGTATAAGTCAGTGAGCCAATGGGCTGACCTTTTGAAGAAGCTGTGTCAACAGCAACAAAAATAGTCTTCAGGCAAATCAGTAACTTCAAAAATTTATGGCATTGGTAAGTAGATAGGGTAAATTTTAACAATCCTCCTTGTTTTCCATAATGCATAGATGACATAAAATAGATATGTCAGCTGAACACCTGCCTGGATTTTCTCTGTAAAATCCTCCTTTGTCTTTATTTTTCTTGTCTTATTTCACTGGCTACAATTCTCGGATGGTGCTTAATAGATATGCTGAGAGGAAACATCCTTGTTTATTCCTGAACTTAGAGGTAAAATGTTTAGTTTTTAATCATTAAGAATTATATTATCTATATTATTTTGTACATGTCCTTTATATGATTAAGGTGTTCTGTTCTAAGTTTGCTAATAGGGTTTTTTTTTTCTAATTAGAAATGAATGTTGGGTTTTGATTAATGCCTTTTCTGCATCAATTGAAATGATTATATATTTTTACCTTCAATATAGTCTAATTATCATGAATTGTTTCCACTGATTTTCTAATTTTAAGTCAAACTTCCCTAACTGGGATAATCTTCATTTAGTTAGGATGTTTAATCCTTTTTCTATATTGTTGGATTCAATATCCTCACATTTCATCCAGAGTAATGAGAAATACTGTCTTATAGTTTTACTTGCAATATCTTTCTTTTTTTAAATCAAAGTAATGGGTCTTATAGAGTGAGTTGAGAACTAGTCTATTCTCTTCAATTTTCTGGAAGAGTTTGTCTAGAATTGGCATTATTATTCCTTTAAATATTTTATAGGAATGTACTGTAAAATCTGTCTGAGCATGTAACTTCCCTTGTGGGAATTTTTTTTCCAAAGATTTATTTTATTTTTGTGTACAGGTTGGCGTGCAGGCCAGAGGTGTGAGGCAGTGAGAAGTTTCAGGAGAGACAGAGTGGGGAGCAGAACAGGCAGATTGACTGAAATACACTGCTGAGGGGAGCAGCAGGCGAGGCAGAAGAGGTCTGCTGTGCCATGTGGAATTCTCCCGGGCCCAGCATCCACCTTGCACCACAGTTGCTGACAGCTCTACAGCGCTGAAACCTGTTGCACCACCAGGGAGGCCCCCTTGTGGGAATTTTTAGCAGCAAATTCATTTAATTGATACAGTGCTATTCAGATAATCTGTCTTTCTTGAGTAAACTGTGAAGTTTGTGTCTTTGAGTCATTTGTCCAGTTCATCTAAGTTGTCAACTTTTGGGCATAAAATTGTTCACAATATTTGCTTATAATCCTTTATATAAAAATATTTTGTGATGTTACTGTCTTATTCCTAATTTTGAAAATTTTCATCTTCTCTCCCCTTTTTTCCCCCCTGATTAGTGGCTAGAAGTATTCAATGTTATTGAGCTTTTATGAAAACAAAAATTTGGCTGTATTCCTTGTCTTTGTGGTTTTCTGTTTTTGAGCTCACTGATTTCCATGCTGATGTTTATTTCCTTTCTTCTGCTTACTTCAAATTTTATTTGTTTTTCTTTTTCTATTTTCTTATGGTAGAAGCTGAGGTCATTGATTTGAGACCTGTTTTTCTGATATACATATTTTAGTGCTATGAAATTTTTGGAAGTATTGCTTTACCCGTATCCAACAAATTTTAAATGAATTCTTTTCATTTTCAGTTCAAAATACTCTTGATTTTTTTCTTTGACTTGTGAGTTATTTAAAAGCATGATATTTCGTTTCCACATATTTGGAAGTGTAACATTGTCTGATATTTACATATTAATATAATAAAGGCTATTAACATAGCCTTTTTAAATCTTATTTTGACTAGTATTAGGATGGAATAATTCTTTTCATCCTCTTACCTGTAATCTATGTTTATATTTAAAGTGAGTTTCTTGTAGGCATTATGTAGTTAGGTATTTTTAATCTGACAATTTCTGATGATTTTTAATTGGGGGGATTTTGGTCATTTCTATTTAATTTGATTAGTGATGTGTTTAGGCATAGATACATGTGTCTGGGCTGAATTCTGCCATTTGTTTTCAATTACCTCCTTTAAAGTTCCTTTCCCTCTTTCTCTGCCTTTTTTTATATTGAGTACTGTTTATTATTCCATTTTCCTTCTTTGTTTATTAGCTATAGCTCTTTCTTTTGTTATTTTAGTGGTTGCTTTAGGGTTCATAATTACATAAATTTATAATTGTATTTATCTTTTTTGAATGCTGAATAGTATCCCATTGTGTATATGTACCACATCTTCATCCAATCATCTATTTTTGGGCATCTGGGCTGTTTCCATACCTTAGCTATTGTAAACAGTGCTGAAATAAACATACAGGTGCATGTATCCTTTTGGATTAGTGTTTTTGTGTCCTTTGGGTAGATTCTCAAAAGTGTGGTATTGCCAGGTCGTGTGGAAGCTCCATTTTTAGCAGTTTAAGGACTCACCATATAGCTTTCCATAATGGTTGGACCAGTTTGCATTCCCACCAGCAGTGTAGAAGAGTTCCTTTTTCTCCACATCCTTGCCAGCATTTGTTGTTGCCTGTTTTTTTTAATGTGTGCCATTCTCACTAGTGTGAGGTGGTATCTCATTGTGGTTTTGATTTGCATTTCCCTGATTATAAAAGATAAACACATGCAATTAGCAGCCACATGAATGGAACTAGAAGGGATCATGCTCAGCGAAATAAGCCAGAAAGAAAGAGAAAATATCGAATGGTTTCACTTATAACAGGAATATAGGGGAACCAAACAAGAGAGAGACACCCAGCGAGAGAAGGGGGGGATAAGGGCCCAGAATGGGGTAGAAAAGAGCACAAGGGACGATGGTGATGGGTCACCGGTGAATCGGTGATGGGCTACCCAAGGGTAATACATAATGTAAAAGATATAAATAACACTAAAAAAAACATAATTGTACATGTATTCTTGTGTGTGTGTGTGAGTGTACCTTTTAAGCAACTCATATCTTTTAAAAATATTTAAATGGTAAATTTAAGTGAAAAGAAAAAAATGTATTTAGGCAGTTAAAATTTCTGATGTTCTTCATTACTTTTTCCCAATCCAGGTTTGTATCTGGGATAATTTTTCTTCTGCTTAAAGGGCTTTCTTTAATATTTCTTCTTGCATTACAATCAAAATTTCTTTATGTTTCTGAAAAATTCTTTAGTCTCTGTTTTTGAAAGATTTTTTTCTGGGTAAAGAATTCTTGGTTGACGGTATTTTGAATTCCTGTAAATGTTCTTGCAAATTTTTCTGCAAAGTAGTAATTACTAAGAGATAGCTTAATTCATGTGAATCTTACTTTTTAAACTGTTAGGTGGAAACAGAGCAACTTTTAACTTAGTGTTAATTTTTGCATGCTAATGAAGTGAGACCCTTCTTAGTAATTGAGCCAATGACCCATGAATTACTAGATTTTCATTCTAGCTTTGGCGGTTCTCTCCCTGCACTGGGGGAAATTTCCTCTCAACTATGCTGGTCAGAACTCAGGTTAGACTTTCTTCCACCTCATAAGTTCTCTCTCTAGGCATCCTTCTCTCTAACACTTGACTGTCAGAGCTCTAGCACCCTTGGCTTTCAAGAATTTTCCACTCCAGCATCCTTCCCTACAGTGTGGCCTGGAAAGTTCCTCTAGACCACAAGCTAGGGCAGTCAGTGGACTTCTCTCTCAGGGATCATTGCCTTGTTTTCTGATGTCCATTATCTTGAGAATCATTGTTACTTACATATTTTTCTTTGTTAATTGTTTCAAACCTTTGGGTAATTTTGGTCCATGTTACTGTATCTTGGCCAGAGCAGATATCAAACAAGAACACATTTGAGGGTAAAAGGGAGCTCTCCTAATAATTATATCTGGTAACAGACATAAATTAGACTGTACTGGACATGAGACAGAAGGATGTATGGTTATCTTGAATATTAAGGGCCTTACCTGACTTTATTAGTTCATTTAGTCTAATCCGTAACTCTGTGATATAGAAAGTGTTGGCTGGCTTTACTCACACACAAGATATGTAAGAATAGAAGTGAAATTAACTAGTCTTAAAGTTTCACAGACCTGACCTTGACCCCAAGTTTATGGCATGACACTATTCACTATGATCCCTTCCCTGTCAATATACACCTTGGGTGCAGGGGTTAGAATTAGGTAATGTCCCCCAGACTTTGTCCAGTGGATCCTGTATCAGGTCCTGGCACTGGGAAGTCTCTGAGTTCTAGCTCTCATCTTATTTCCTTCTCCATTGATTTCATGAAAGTCCTGGGCTCTGTTCCCTCTTTCTCTCCTTTGCTTACTGTGGTCTGCCTATTTATCCAATCAGGTTACCTTGTGACTGGTAATTTCCATGATCCTCTCCTCTGGTCTCAAAACTGCCATCCCCTGCTGAATCCTGATTAAACCACAGTAGGATGTTGTGTGCCCGTTGAGCCCTGGGTCTATCCTTGGGGTACAAGGCCCACTGAATCTGTTACAGGGCAACCCCAATGTGAAATGTGTTGCCTGACTGTGTGTCTTCACCCACGAGCTTAAAAGGGACTTATGATAAGACTCAACTGTAGGCACACACAGAAAAGGTTAATGAAGGGTTTATTTACAGAAGAAGGGGGAACGAAGAAAGAAATAACTTAGGGAGGAAGAGAGAGAGATAAATTGGTGAATGTGCCCTACCAGTTCTGCTATACTGGAATCCCAACAGCACACTGAGAACTAGTGAAAAACCAAGAGCCTCCAAGACCCACATGTCTGGTTATATACAAAACCTGGCTGCTTAACTCCCAGCAATCCTTCCTTTGATGGTGATGACATTATGGGATTTGTAGTCCTTGGTGTCTTGGATATCTTTGGTCTGGGTTGGGGGTGGGGTCCATAAAACTATTTGTGTAGCTTGTTCAGGACATACTTTTCCCCCCAACAAATCTACTGGCTCCTTGGCCAGTCAGTTCTGCCTCACTTACTTTGTCTACCAATTCTTCCATTGTATTCCAATTCCAGCATGCACATGCATATCATGAGTGTCGTTGGCAGTCTTACCTGCAGTAATACTCAGAAAATGAGGTCGTCCTGGTGTTGAACAGTCTCATGAAACCAACTCACCGTTTGCATTCAGTACTGTCTTTTCTCTTGATGCACCAGTAGTAGGGAAAAAGTCACACTGAGCAGTCTGATTTAAAGCAACACTCTGATTATACATATTTAAGCACTTTCCTCCAAGTTTCCCCCTCTCAGTCTACCATCAAGTAGCTCCCTCCTCCTTCCCTGATCATCATCCTCTCTAGAGCCCACCCACAGTGGTCTCTTCTTTGTTCTTCTATCTCTAGTCAGTCAAGGATATGCTTTTGTTCCCTTATCTTGCCTTGTTCTATAATGTTATCTATGTGGAGGCCTAATTTGTTTCATCATTTCCATCACCTCTCCTGGACCTTCACTCCATTGCTTTTTTACCAAGGTCAACTCTAGTCACTTCTCTTAGGAATTTGTTCCTTATCTATGTAGCAAGGATGCGTTTTATTCCACAATACCACTGGGTAAGAAATGTCACATTCTTTTAGTTTTCTAAATCAGTTTTAATCTAAAATAGCAGAAAAATCCAATCTTTTTTCTTACCTGAGCTTCCTCTATCCCCAGCCATACCCTATATAGTCATGTCTAGCAGGCAGCATTTTGGGGGAAGGGTCCACTTGTCTCTAGCCTTCACAGGCTCACTGTCCCAACTCTGATGTCCACTTGAAGGCAAAATCCTGGGTCTTCTGTACCCAGCTTGGGTCTGACTCTGTGGTTCTCATCTAGTCACTGACAGCCACCAGGTGTAATCCAGCTTTCGTGGAAATCCTAAAAGACTTGTCTTCTGTTGGGTAAATATTCACCCCCTCAATTCAAGTTGCTTGTAAAACTCCAAGTATTACAGGGCAGGGACAGGGGGTACCCCAGAACCCTCAAGCCTGTCTGCTCTAAATAGGTTTTGCCATCCACTGCATCAAGATAAAACATATTAGACCTTTAATGGAAAGGAACTTTAATACAATTTGTGAGCAGTACAGAAAAGACAAAGAATATAGTTTCCAAATCAAGCACCCAAAGTTACCTATTCCCCTGTGGGTAAAAGTTCACTCAAACAGGATTGGACCAAAGCAAGGCCCAAAAGCCTGCCACAAGTCTAAATAGGGGACCCATAGAAAAGGGTCAGAAACAGTCAGACAAGTCTGGAAAGAAAGAACAAAATCAAAATCAAGATTAATGCTGCCATTGTTAACCTCCCCATGGGTCTCTCACCCACATCTCTTTCAGCCATTCCAGGACCAAAAAAGCAAGTGCATCTTCTTCACACGTTTCTCTGCTCCACGTGCTTCCTCCAGGTCTCTTTCTGGTCTCCATCCTTCTTCCTTCCTTCTCCAGGCTCCCTTCCAGCTTCTTCTCCTCCCTGCTCAGCTCTACCCTCTTTTGGGTGGGGCATGGAACCTCCCCTTTTCCTGGGGACCAACCTGTTACACAAGCATTTTTCTCTTCTCTCTGTTTAGTATCAACTGCCATAACATCTGTTAGAGAGGAAAGGTCTGAGAAAAGTAGCTTGGAAGGATATTATCCTCTCTGTTATACAAAGATATGGCTACCTATCAGAGCTTTCAGAGAGATACATAGCCAGCAGTAGGGAGAACAAAACACACCTTTGTATCTTTATACCCTGGTATCTGCCGCTTGTTAACTATGTGACCTTGGGTGCCTCTTATTTCCTTCATCTATGAACTGGGGATCATAAAAACATTTGCCTTCCTATTTCTCAGGGTTGTTTTTGAAAATTAAATGAGTTACTAGAGATAGAAATGCTTAGAACAGTGGTATAAAGTGTTAGCTATTGTTATTATTAGCTAATTATGTTGCTTGTGACCTTTACTCTGTGGTACTTTATACAGTGCCCTTGCATCTTAGGTGCAGTTTCCAAAGTCAGCACTTAAGTTGAATGTCTTGTAAAGCCAAAATTACCTTCAAATTTCATATTTCTTGATAAATCTATTCCAGTTAGTGTTCCTGCTGGCATTAAATCTAATTGTGTTGTCTCATGTTGAGTTCCAGATAAAGGTGTTGCTTGCAGATTTATACCTCTCCTCTCACAGTCAATTTGGAGTAGGCATTCATTTAGTGAAAAGCTGCAGAATCATCCACACTGCATGATTCCTCCCCCACCTTTTGTTGAGTTCATGTAGTTGAATTCATATAAGTTAAACGTGAGTAAATTCTAGCTCCGAGGTTACCTGAAGTCCATCACATCCTAAGCATGCCAGATCAAAAATTGAAGTCCCTTTCTCTTTCAGGGGGGTCCTCATAACACCATTAGTTAGACAGGATGGATATAAAAAGTTCAAAGAACCCCTCTTCCCTTTGCTACCCTCATGATGCTCACAGAGGCAGATCAGCTTTCTCCTCAGTTAGTTTATGAGAGCAAACCACTGGGCTTCATTGAAGTCTCCCCTCTCCCTTGTCATAATCTTTGGTGAATTCTGGGTGCTGTACACTGGGCTTTGAGGGTGGGTATTAGGTTCTACAAGGGGGATGTTCTTCATTCCTGATAAAGTCTAGACAAGGAATGGCAAATTATGTGTTGCTGTTGAACATCAACTATGGTTTCTTTTAGAAAAGACACTTATAAAAAAACTAATATAAGCAAATATTTGCCATATACATTTGAATATGGGAAAAAAATTGAGGTTGAAAAATCAGTGCCCTGAAGTCGTTACCAAGAGCTTTGGGTTTTCTCCTATTTCTGTCCTTTTTTCTGTCCCTTCTCATCTCTGAGCCTCAGTCTTCTCATCTATAAGATAAAAGGCTGTGTTTGATGACTTTCCAGCTCTACCATTCTATATTCTGTGATTGTACATAATCCGCATGAACTCTTCCTTGAAACCTTCCTACTACAGCAGTGACTTTAGGGAAAGGACCAGAGACTGTCCACTGTTTCTTGGGAAACATCACCAGGTGTAGGCAGTGGGGTAATTTGAGTTTCCTCTGAGAATTGCTTCTGCTCTAATTTTTGTTATAGGGTGGGGTTGAATTCACCATCTCAGCTGCAAGGTTTTTCCATGCCTCTTGCTACAACAGTTGGTTCAAGTATAGCAGTATGACCCACCAAGGGACACTCCTGGGACTTAGAAAAAAGAGACTCTTTCCTCTGGCACTGGTAATAGATAAGCCTGTGTTGATGATGCCCATCTTTGGCATAACATGGAGAGAGAGCGTGCAGAAAGATTAGGTGGGCAGAGATACATGCAAATGCAGGGAGACTCAAGAAGACAGAAGCACATAGAAAAGGAGATGGTATCTTGCTGATATGTTGAGTCCTTAATCCAAGTCTTTCCCTCAGATTTCAGTTATGAGAACCACTTAAATACTTATTTATTTATTTATATTTTACATTATTCTTCACTTTTTGTACAAGTATGCTTTCTCCTCTCATGTGTAGTCCCCATAAAATTCCCACCACCAATTCACCCAGGCACCATCACCATAGTCCCTTGTCCTCTTCCCTCCCCTACTTTGGTCTCCCTCCTCTGCAGAATGTTTCTGATTTATAGGTGCCTGTTGATTTTGTATTTATTTATTATTATTATCATTTTCCTGATCCTTATTTGGTTCCCCTACATTCTCCCTATAAGTGAAACCATCCAATATTTTTTTTCCTCCTGACTTATTTCACTGAGCATAATCCCTTCCACCTCCATCCATGTTGCTACCAATGGCATGAGTTTATTTTTTTGATTGCTGAGTAGTATTCCATTGTGTATGTATACCACATCTTCTTGATCCAGTCATCTATTTTTGAGCATTTGGGTTGTTTCCATATCTTACCTATTGTAAATAGAAAAAATGGCCAGAAGAGCTAAAAAGACACTTCTCCAAAAAAGAAATGTAACTGGCCAACAGGTATCTGAAAAAAAATGTTCAATATCACTTATAATCAGGGAACTCTGTAAATCAAAACCACAATGAGATACCACCTTACACCAGCGAGAATGACACACAAGCAACAACAAATGTTGGCAAGGATGTGGAGGAAAAGGAACTCTTCTACACTCCTGGTGGGAATGCAAACTGGTCCAACCACTATGGAAAGCTGTGTGGAGGTTCCTCAAACTATTAAAAATAGAGGTACCATATGACCCAGCAATTCCACGTCTAGGAATCTACCCAAAGAACACAAAAACATTAATTCAAAAGGATATCTGCACCCCTATGTTTATTAAATACTCTTTCTTAAACTACTGTGAGTTAGTTACAGCCAGATGGTGTTTGACTAACATGCTCAATGTTTCCATTGTCATGCTACACAGAAGAATTGGCATGTCTCCAGGTTGCGTGCACTGAGGCTGGGAATGAAAGAGGGCATGTGAATTTATGCAACAGAGGGTTGTGTGGAAGAGGGAGAGAACCCACAAAGTGGTTATGCTTTTTATCTTTTCTTTTCCATTTAATCCCATAGTCCTCAAAGGATAGTGCTATTTTTATTACTTTCATTTTGCAGAGGAGGAAATTGGGAAGCGGACAGATTAAGGATTTGCCTGCGGTCATACCTAGGGAGCCGAGCTGAGTTTTAAACTAGACTCTTGGTCTCCAGATCTTGAGTTCTTGACTGTTGAACTAAAGTTCTCTGGTGATTTTTCTTTCCTAATTCTCTGTGTGGCCATTAGCACATAGCTGTAATATGAGTCTAGGTTGACTGGACTTCAGTGCATGAGTAAGTGAGTTGTAGGAGATGGAGATCTCTAAGTAGATGAGTGATATAGTTAAAATAGAAGATTTTACCCCAACCTTCCCCACATACACCCAGGTAGTTATATTGTAATATTCTAATAACCAAGATGAAAAAAATTATACAAAGAAAATTAATTTTTTAAATAGAAACATTTTTTGCAACTTTGACAAAATTGTGATCTATACAGTTTTAAACTGTTAAATAATTTAACAATAAATTTTGAAATGAGAATATATTACATATAGCCACATCAACATTTTATGAAGCACATTGCAATTTATTAGTTATCAGTGTAATGTGTTTCAGCATTTCTGTTTGTGGTAGTGAAATATATCATTTTAATATTTCCTTTCACATGCAATATACATGAACTCACAGGATGTTGAGACTGCCTCTAAGAATTTCTATTACTTCTTTTCCTTTTTCCTTCCTGTTTCATTTACTGTGCATTCATTTTCATATATATCTCTTCTTTAACCCAAGGGAAAGATTCAAGAAGGGAGAGAGGTCTGCCATGTACTGCACATTAGTTCATGTATCTTCACGGTGCCTGGCACATAGAAGGTGCTCAATAAAGTTTGTTAAATAAGTACAGTATGTAACAATTCAGTTTATCTCAAGTTATAAATATTATCAAGGTAAATAAGTAATTTTTAAACTGACCTTATTAATTGACATTGACATACATTCTGACAATTGCATAATTGATATGTATGCAGCATGATTGACTGACACAAATTTAAGACACTGATGTAACCACCACTCATATTTAAAAAAACCAAACAAAACACCATTAACAGCTTCCCAGAAGCCCCACTACATGTCTCTTCCAGGTAACTACTGTCTGACTTTCATTTCATAAATCAATTTTGTCTTTTTTTGAAGCTAACATAATTGAAATCATATGGTAATATTTTCTCCTGTCTGGATTTTTTTTTTAAACTCAGTATCATATTTTGGAAAATTTATCTATATAGTTCAATGTAGTGGAATTTATTCCCTTTTATTGTTTTATAGACTTCTACTGTAGCAATCGTTCATAATTTACTTATTCTTCTCTTGATGTATTTGGGCCATCTCCAATTTTTTTTATTATTATGAATGATGCCACTATGGACACTTTTATATATTTTCTTGGCGTACACATGGAAATTCTTATCTACTGCTATTAAACCTAGAGGGAGAATTTTGGGATCACTGGATGTGACTTGCATATTTTCAGGTTTGGGTAGATATTCCCAAGCAGTTTTCAAAGTAGTTGTACCAACTGATTTTGTAAGTACCCTGCAGACAAAGACCACACCAGGAATATACCTGTAATCAAGCAAAATTAGATTCACTGGTTTTTTACCAAGGGAGGATGCATGCCACAGGTATGTGGGGCAAAACAGGAAAGGGGTATTAGAAGAAATTTTGTAAGATTTGGGCTTCACTCAGGTGATTTGGGGGAAACTTAAAGGAAGCCTGGTTTTCCTCTCTGTTGGATGCTGTCAGGAAGTATAGTAATTCTATGTTTGGGTTTCTTAATAATTTTTATTTATTTAGGAAATGAAGTAAGGCTGGATTGGAATTTGTAAAGAAGTTAAGTTATTGCCTATATTGTTAATATGTGCCATCCTCACAGGTGTGAGGTGGTATCTCATAGTGGTTTTGATTTGCATTTCCTTGATTATAAGTGATGTTGAGCATTTTTTCATGTATCTGTTGGCCATTTGCTTTTCTTCTTTGGAGAAGTGCCTTTTGAGCTCTTCTGCCCATTTTTTGACTGGGTTATTGGCTTTGTTTTTGTTGAATTGTGTGAGTTCCTTGTAAATTTTTGTTATCAGTCCTTTATCAGATGTATTGTGTGCAAAGATCTTTTCCCAGTTGGTA
>PVIJ01022281.1:0-16475 GCA_004024925.1 Scalopus aquaticus
TTCTTCTCCATTGTCACCCATTCAAGATCGTATATCATAATGTAAAGGGGCGAGGAAGGTGTTATTGAGATAATCTGAAATCTACTCCATGTACATAAAAATGTAAATCATATTGAAGGATGGTACTGTATTTTAAAGAAACACATTAATTGTGATGTAT
The DNA here is from genome assembly GCA_004024925.1 of Scalopus aquaticus. Classification (NCBI taxonomy): domain Eukaryota; kingdom Metazoa; phylum Chordata; class Mammalia; order Eulipotyphla; family Talpidae; genus Scalopus; species Scalopus aquaticus. The sequence continues at coordinate 161 of PVIJ01022281.1, forward strand.
GTCATAAGTAATCTTGAAGTTCAGGGTGTTGAAATGGTGTGAGGGCTGCTGATCTTGACAATCTGGTTTATGTTAGTGAGTCACTCATTTTGTATGTATGGTTCCATAGAGTGAGACCTCCTTGCCTATCTCAGTTTGCCTCTCAGGAGGAGATGGCATCTTTTCCCTGTCAGGGGGAAGTCCAGGCGTGGCCCCGCTCTGGGAAATTATCCCCCAGAATGTGAGAGACACAGAGTGGGCAGGAGCCTGGCTCCTGGCTTCTCTGTCTGGGGGCTTAACTGTTCCCCTAGTGATTGACAATAGGAATGAGTAATGTTTTAGGTGAGTTTCCAGCCTTACTCACACGTGTAGCCACATCCCCTCCATCTTGCAGCAGAAAACATCCCAAAAGTAAAATTAGTGATAAGAGGAATTAAACTCTAAGCACCCTTTTGCATTTTGTCTTCAGGACTGTTTATCAGTAAATTGCATTCCTTCTCTAGAATTAACTGTCAACTCAATGAATTGCACCCCCTATTCCGTTCTTTTGATTAACCATTAACTGGCTTTACCTGCCTTCCTGGGAACTTCGAAACTTGGTAGTGTGACATACCTAATAAAATTCTCTGTGCCCCTCTGAGTTGATAGTGGCATCAGAAAAGCATTTGCCGAATGCTGAGAAAACACCCGGCTGAGAAGGTCAAACACCTTGCCTCCTGTCACCTACACTCCCTGGCACCTGCTTGCACCTGGGAATGTGAAGCCCTGCATTTCCTCACATACACTTGCCCATTTCAAAATCCCAGCACGCCTGCTATTCAGGGAAACGGTTTTGGTGTCTATCCCACCAAATACCTTGATGGACATTTCAAATATACTTCATGTAAAGACAGTTTTCATGATTCAGAGTTTAGCTTTCTGGGCTTGAGCAAAAGTCTGGTTCCGTCATTTACACAAACTGTATAACCATAACTGAACAGAACAGTCATATTAAAATATTATACAATTATATATATAATATTTTAATTAATTTAATTAATTAATTTAATTAATTTAATTAAATTAATTAATTTAATTTACTATTTAATTTACTATTTAATTTAATTTACTATTCAGCATGGAAAGAAGATAAACACATGCAATTTGCAGCGACATGGATGGAATTAGAGGGAATCATACTCAGCGAAATAAGCCAGAAAGAAAAAGAAAAATATCGAATGGTTTCACTTATAACAGGACTATAGGGAGGCTAATGGGAGAGAGACACTCAGCGGTGGGGGGGGGTAGGGGAGGATAAGGGCACAGGATGGAAGAGAGGAGAATACAGGGGACTATGGAGATGGATCACGGGTGAATTGGTGGTGGGCTGCCCAAGGGGAATACAAAATGTAAAAGACATAACAATAAAAAAAAATCAAAAAAAAATGAGATAAGGTCAAAAAAAATAAAATATTATACAATTAGCTTAGCCTTATATAAGAAACACAAATACACAAATCAAAAGGCAATAGGGTGTATTTCATTATAGATTACCCTGAATAGGATATTTGACCCAACCTTGAAAGCTATATGTGCTTTTCTTAGCAGTGAAGGGTTAGAAAAGGAACCCCAAGTTAATTGCTGGAGTGATGAATTGATAGGAAGTGAAAAGTAGCCCCCAATTTGTCTGGTATGTAGGATATGTGTAATTTTTTGTTTCTTTGTTTGCAAACAATGCATAATGGACATTATTAGGAAATAACAATCCTGGTAAAAGAACAGCAGAGTGACAGATTGAGAAGGCATTTTATATTGAGGTAGCTCTTTGGACCTTAGAGTTCATTACTAAGAATGGCTGAGTTTATCTTTTAAGGATCACACTCATTCCATGAAACAAAGCACCCTAGAATAATCTCCACAGAAGACTGATAACCAGTCCTTTTATTAAACTGGTGTCTATTCCAAAGTCACCCAAGAGCCCTGTCCCCAGATAGTCTATATCAAAGGGTTATTTTTTAAAGGCTCTCAACTCTCTCCAGTTTTGAATGGGTTGTCTTCACTAGTGAACCTTGAAATGCTATAGCGTGAATGTCTTCACTCGCCATCCAGCTTCAGTGAATCAATCAACTATATCCTTCCCTCCTTCTCTTGTAAAATGTTGTGAGAACTTCCAACTACAAAAGTGCTCAGTAAGAATAATTGAGTTTATAGAAACCATTTGATTTGAAACAAAACATGGAAGAAGAAGTTGAGAAGTAGGGATCAGAACAAACAGATGTATGAAATACTGTGTTTATGATTTCTGGAATTAGTGTTTTGGTAATATAGTCCTTTCTCAAGCTTGCTTTTATTTGAATTCAGTTTTGATTTTTACATTTTAGTTCATATGAAATTTATTTTCATATTAGATGTAAGTAGAGTTCCAACCTACGTTTCTAAATGACAGGCTAGGTTTCTCAACATCATTGTTTTTCCATTAACTTGAAATTACACTTTTTATCATATCCTTAATTTTCAAATGTTTTGGTATACTTTTGTAAATTTTCAGTTTCTTATGTCCCTTCTGTGTTTTCATAATGTACCATAGATAGCTTTGTTTTCCCTCAGTCTATAAGGTGTTCTAAAAGCTTGTGGCAATTACTTATTCTCCCAGATGATTCTTAGGATAATTTTGTCAACTAGGAAAAATGTGAGAATTCAAAGAATTGGAAATGCTTTAGGTGTACATATAAGGTTGTTACCGAACTGAAACTTTATTTTTTATTTATACCATTTGAAGTGTCACAGAAAAGCATATCATATTTTGAAGACATTGATAGGAAGACAACATGTAACTACCCCTCACTTAGGCTTCATGATCACTGATCACAGTCATAAGGAACAACCGGTACAGACTGTAGAAGTGTAGGGTCCCCAGGTGAAACTTTCTCAAGAAAACCTAGATTGGTAGTTTAATTAACTTGTAGAAAAGTTTGCATGTGAATTATTAATAGGAAATAATCAAAGAAAAATACAAAGTGATTAGAAGTCACATGAAAGGAAAGTTTTGTGGGAGAAAGAAAATAGCATCTTGGTATTCTGTTTTTGCTGAGTACTATGCAGTCATAATAATGTTAACAATAAATCTTGACAAAATAGTAATTGTAATATAGCTGTTTTAGAAGTGTGCAGGGATGAAGGATTAAGTATAGGAATTCTCATATTTCCATATGATTCTATAGTTTCTAATATTAAAAAATCAAGAAATAGTGATATATTATTTAAAAATATGGATGTGTGTAACAAAAGGAACAGATATAAAAATGAAAGTGGTTGTGGGTCAGTATTCATTCATTATAAACTTGGAGGTCTTGGGGGGTAAAGTGATCTTGAATAATTCCATGAAGTATTTAGTGAATATAAAATAATTTTTAGAAGAGAGAATTAAGAGGAAAGAACAACTTGCGCTATATGACACAGTTAATAAATGACAGTACCTGCATTCAAACACAGGGGAAAAGTTCAGAGGAGAACTAGAGTAGATGGAAAAGTCAATGTGGAGAATGACAGCAACTGAAAGGTCCTTGCATTTTGGTTTGAGGTGACAGAAATAATTTGAATTAATGTTTCTTCATTCTCTGCATGCCATTAGCACAATTCTGAGAGATTAATTGGTTTGTCTTCATAATGTATAATATTTTCACCATTTATGGTTGTTTTTTTGGGAACTGATCCATGGGGTGGGGTTAAATGGCCATGATATTTGGGAGGGGAAAATGCAGACTTAGTTTTGATACTATTAGAGCTCTGATGAGGTAAGCACCCAGCTATCCATTTTTAATAATATTCAGGCTGTTATTCCTGTTATCTCCGTATGATTAGCATGTAGTCCCATCAGCCTGTAACCATGCTCTATTATTTTTCATAATAGTAGACTTTATATATACTATGTGTAGTAGAAATTATGTTATGTAAGACTGGTTTAATATTCAAACAATCTTTCATAGCAATAGACTAAAGAAGAAGAATCTTTTATCAATTGTTCATATCAAATCATAACACTTGACAAAATCCAACACTTAAATTCATGACAAAAAAATGTAATAAACTCAAACTAGAGAGAAACTTATTTTTTAAAATATATTTTTAAAAGATTTATTTGTTTATGCATACAAACTGGGGTACAAGCCAGAGGCATGGGGCAGCGAGAAGGTTCACCAGAGACAGTGGGGAGCAGAACAGGCAGATTGACGGAAATACACTGCTGAGGGGAGCAGCCAGCAAGTAGGAGAGGTCTTCCCTGCCATATGGGAATCTCCCTGGCGGGGTGTGCCGACAGCTCCACAGCACAGCACTTAACTGCTGCACTACCAGGGAGGCACTAAGAGAGCAACTTCTTAAAGCTGATAAAGAACATCTATGAAAATCCTGCAGCTAAGGTCAACTTTTATAATGGTAACATGAGGCATGAGAATTTCCATGGATTAGTTCCCCAAAAGAACAACCATAAATGGTGAAAATATTATGCATTAAGAAGACAAACCATTTAAAAATCTCTCATAATTGTGTTAGTGGCATCCAGCAAATGAAGAAATATTAATTCAAGAAAATATACAAAAACTTGGCAAGGACAGCATTTGAAGTACACTATTTGAATCCCTTTTCCTTTTTAGCCTTGTGTGAATAAAGGTCCACTTAAGCAGATACAGTCAAGAACACAAAATACTCACCTCACTATCCCTTTACCACTAGAGGGCTAGTTACCATCTCAGTGAAGCATTGCCTACAACTTTTCTCACCCCCACCCCCAGCTATGTTTTTGAGAAGCTAATTTCTAGATGAGCATGGTGAAGAGTTTGGGGATCCCTTCTACTCAGCTCCACTCATGGAATAGAGGTTCTGTCTTAGATATGGCACAGCAAGAATACTAAACCCTAATCACCTAATACTAAACCTAAGCTTCCAGCTTATTTATAAGGAAGAGGCTCTACAGTGGGAAGGGCCAGCAGAGATCACAGGCTACTAAATCTATCAAGTGACCTGCGTCTAAGCAGTTGGATCTCACAGAGACAAATGGTCCACTATCACTGTGAGAGCTGAATCTGAAGAGATTTTTTCAGGAGGAAAGAAATATCTTATGAAAAACGCCCTTCAAAGGTCTCCCAAAGGAAGTAATTTTATTTAAAACAGAATTATTTCAAACATATGGGTGTTTATAGCTATAGAGGTATTGGTGGAAACATTGGTTAAACTTTAGGTCAGCTAATTGGCCCCAAGAGAACTAGAGAAGGAGAAATCTGGGAAGACCCTACCTGGGGTTAAAAGAAACCTCTAACGTTGTCCTCAAAAACCGTCTCTCCAAAGGGAGCCAAATTTAATTGGTTATGAATGTGGACACCTTAGTTCCCAGCACATTGTTGAAAACAGTAGAACAATCAGTAGGCAATTAGTGGAGCTTAACAGCTGGATATGATCAATGAAAGAGGTAAGAGGAGTTCTGCTAAAGCCACGGTCATCTCAGTGACTGTGTGCACACTGTAACCCCCAAAGAGTATCATCAGAGACTTTATACTTTAGGGGAAATAAGGTATCATGAAAACAGTCCACCTAGTCACTAAAAAACAAACAAGGATTTAATAGGACCCATGGATGAGTACTCAGTCTTGCTACATTACATGGATGAATACTCAGTCTTGCTACATTAGATCATCCTCAAAAGCAAAAAATCATGTGACATCCAAAAAGTGTGATCCTTATACCAGAAAACAAGCAGGCATGCCAATCTGTTGCACTTCTGAGAGCAACCAGATATTAGATTTAACTGAAAAATACTTATAAATAGTCATGATAAATCTGTTCCCAGAAGTAAAGGAAACCAGGATTAAAGTCTAAAGAACAAACAAACAAAAAGCCCTGCAAAGACTTAAATCATGATATTCAGGATTGAAAGAGAGGATATTACTCTCAAACTTAAAAAAATAAAATGAGTTATAAGAAAAACTGTGAACAATTGTATGATATAAAAGTTAACTTAGATAAAATGAACATATTCCTAAAAGGCACACACTGTCAAACTAATTCAAGAAGAAGTAGAAAATGTTAATGTACCTATGACAAATAAAGAGATTGAATTGTATTAACAACAAAAACTACCCAAACAGAAATTCCCAGGCCCAAAGTGCTACCCTAGTTAATTCTGCCAAGATTTAAAAATAAATAACACTAATTCTTTGCAAACACTCATAAATTGCAAAGGAAAAAACACTTCTCAGTTTATTTTATGAGGTCAGAGTTATTCTGATACCAAAACCAGAAAAATATATCACAACAAAATTACAAAACAATATGTGTTATGAATATACATGCAAAACTCTATGATAGTACTAGTAAACTAAATTCATTTAAAAAAAAAGATTGCTCATGATAACCAAGGGGTTATTCCAGGAATTCAAGTTTGGTTTACTATTTGAAAAGCAATTTAACACATAGGACAAAAATCAGGTCACAATCCAAAAGAGACAGAAAAGGCAGTTGACAAAATTCAACACCATTTCATGTTAAAATAGTGACAAAACTAGAATTAAAAAGGATCTTACTCAGTATGACAAAGGGCTTAAAAAACCCTGGTAACAACACTAAATGGTGAAAGAATGAAAGCTGTCTTCCTAAGATCAGCAGTAAGACAGCAATGTCTGCTCTTGCCACATTTATTCAACAGTGTACTGAAGCTTCTAGTCAGGGCAAGTGGGAAAGAACTTGGAGTAAAAGACATTTATATTAGAACAGTATAATTGAAGTATATTCTTTTTGCAAGTGGAACATATGTAATCTTGTATATAGAAAATTCTAAGGAGGAAACTAAAAAAAAAAAACTATTGGAACAAATAAGCAAGTTTGACAAAGTGATAGGATACAAGACCAATATACATAAATTTATTTTGCTTTATAGCTTTGCAATGAGAAACCCAAAACTGAAATAATGGAAACAGTCCCATTTTCAGTAGCATCAAAAAAGAAAAAAAAATAGAACAAATTTAACAAACAAGAACAAAATTTATACTGAAAACAACAATACAGTTGTTGAAAGAAATTTATTAAGATTAAGTAAATGACATCTTGAGTTCACAAATCAGAAGACTTAATGTTACTAAATTAGCAATGCATACCAAATAGGTCTATAAATTCAAGGTAATCCCTATCAAAATCCCAGCTTGCAGAAACTGACAAACTGTCCCTAAATTCACAGGGGCTGATAATAGTAAAAATAATCTTGCATAAGAAGAATAAAGCATGGGAACTCAGAATTCCTGTTTCAAAACCTACTAAACAATTATAATAATCAAAACAGTTTGTTATTGGCATAAAGACCACTGTTTAGAACAATGGAACAGAGAGAAGCATTTTGTAAATGCTATACTTATGTCAGTAATTTACATCAGAATCGATACAGATTGATGGTATTCCTAATAATAAACAAGTAATAAAAAAAGAGAAAAACTCTTTAGTTTATTCAGTATTGAATTGTTATATAATATAGATAACTCATAAAACTGCAAAAAATTCAAATACGTAGGGATCTCAATATAAATAGCATAATTTCTATTACAGATTGATAATTCACCATGGTATGGATGCGCTGTTTCAAGGGTTGTGAGAGTAAATGTGACTAATATGAAACAAGAGAATGTTTTTTATAAAAAAAAATGTTGTACATGAATTTAATTTTAAATATAATCTCTTTGAACTGACACTAAAAAGTTATGAATCAATTTTAAATATATACTTCTGCCACATGGAGTAGCTTTGAGAATTTAGAATGTACTGAAGTTGGTAAGATTTTTGGAATTCTAGGAATTTGCCTGCATTATTAATTTAAGGTGAACTTTATGTATAGAAAATCCTATTATTATTGGTTTATAACTCATTGCTCGTTAAAGCAGTTACTATTTAATTATACCTTGATACAATTTGTGACCTCAAGAATAATTATTTTTTTCACTGCTAGTGGATTTTATTTAGACTTTGAAATGTATTTTAGTAAAGTCCCTGCCTCTTGGACTTACTTTTTTACTCACACACCATTATGTTTAATATTTTCACATATTATCTATAAAGTGATCACTTCCTACTTTCTCAGTATTCCTTGATTTGAAAAAAGTTCTGTCAAATCAAAATTAATTTTTCCACTGGGGATATTTGTTTCAGAATATTAAGAAATTTTCTTCATAACATTTTTCATAACATTTATTACTTCCTTATTTCTTAGGCTATAAATAAAAGGATTTAATAAAGGAATTACTAGAGTATAAAAAATAGCAATGGGTATTTCATTTTCTCCTTTTTCAACTGAACTTGGTCGAAGGTACATGGATAGAAGGGAACCATAGAATATTGAGACAGAGAGAAAGTGAGATGCACAAGTAGATAAGGCTTTTCCTCTTCCCTCTTTGGATTTCATTTTGAAAATTGTAAAAAGGATGAATAGATAAGAGAGTATTACAATGGTAATAGAGAAGACTTGAACTGACCCTGAAAAGATAAAAATCATCAATTCATTGATATAAGGATCAACACAGGAGAGTCTATACAGTGGAAGAACATCACAAAAAAAATGATTGATTTGATTAGACCGACAGAAAGTTAACCTAAACAGAAATGCTACATGAATAATAGAATGTATGTTTCCTGCTATGTAGGCTCCTGTGGTCATCTGAATGCAGAGTTTCTTTGACATCATGGTGTGGTACTGCAGTGGGTTGCATATGGCCACATAGCGATCATAGGCCATTGCTGCCAGGAGGAAGCAATCTGCAGTTTCAGCAAGACAGAGAAAATAAAACTGGGCCATGCATTCATAGAGGGATATCATCCTGTCCTTAGAGAAGAAGTTCTCTAACATCTTGGGCGTGATGGCACAGGAACAGCAGGAATCCATCAGAGCAAGGTTTCCCAGGAAGATGTACATTGGTGTATGAAGACGACGCTCCATAAAAATCAATACCAGCAGACCAAGATTCCCCACCATGGTGATTACATAGATGACAAAGAACAGCAAAAACAGAAGGGTCCTCAGCTCTGGGTGATCTGTAAATCCTATGAGGATAAATTCAGTTGTCAAGGAGTAGTTATCCTTTGTCATCTGTTGAGATAGGAATTGTAGATAAAAGAGGTTCTAAGTTAGAGCATATAATGTCCCTTCAAATTGATCTTTTTACAACTGGGAGAGGTGCTGCTTCTTCAAGGTTACTCTATTATCTCTGGGACATAGTTACAAAATCTATAGGGACTAGTCCCTTAAAAATGTCAGCTCTTATCACCTTGAAACTCAGGATTATCAAGTATATTTTGAGAATTCCAGAAAGGATTCTTGTTGGGTAAATGGCTTATCTGAATGAATTTATGCAAGCATAGTATACAAATCTAGAGTAATATATTTGGTTTAAGGATTCAGAAAATTTCTGTGTCTGTTTTTGTATTAGATCTTGTATAAATCAAGACTACTGAATTTGAAGAAGTTTCTCCAAAAGAAATTATTTAAAACTCATTATTTAAAAAAATTACCCCCAACATATAAGGAACTCATACAACTCAATGGTGAAAGTACAATCCCATTACAAAGAGGCAGAGGAAGTAAATAGACATTTTTCCAGAGTAGATAGCCAAATGACAAATAGATGCCAGTATCATTAATCATCAGGGAAATAAAATCAAAATTGCAGTGAGATTTCACCTCATACCTTTTGGAATGACTGTCATCGAGAAGAGATACTTGTTGAGAGGATATGCACATAGCGGAACCCTGCACACTGTAGGTGGGACTATATGATCATCAGTTCTTCTACTGAGGGTGATATTGAAGAGATATATGCACTATCATGGCAGCATTATTCACAAACGCCAAGATATGGGAACGAACTAAGTGAACATCAGGGGCAGAGGGTTAAAAGATGTGATATATATATCAGAGATATGTACAAGTGATGTGATATGTGTGTGTGTGTGTGTGTATTTAAAAATGTTCCCACATATATAAATATATATATATATATAAAATCCATATATATACACACACATATATACATACATATATATAATATATATATTATATAGTATATATATATATATATATGATGGGAAATTGTTCAGACATGAGAAAGAAAGAAATCCTACCTTTTGTAACATGAATGTCCCTTTAGCACATTATGCTAAGTGAGATAACTCAAACCGAGAAAGACAAGTGCTTTATGATATCACATATATGGAGAATATAAAATCCATACTAAAAACAGTAAAATGTTGGTTACTAGGGCCTGGGGTTACTAGGGTGGGGAAAATAAGAGATATTATTTAAAGATTCAACTTGCAGCTACTAGGTAAATAAATCCTGGAGACCCAATGCATACTATAATGAATATAAACAGTATTATAGTTTAATCATCAAACTTGCTAAGAAACTAGATCTTAATTATTCACGCACAAAAAATTGATGATAATTATGTGTTTTCATGGAGTGCTAACACCAAAACAATAATCATAATATGTTTGTGTATACAGTCAATATATTGCATACATAAACTTGAACATTATATATCAAATAGTTTTCAATAAAAATATATTTTATCAAAAAGGTAGGTATCTTTTATCTATTACTCCTATAATATTTTCCTGTTTCCTAAGAAAATTATGTAAATTTTTCTGAAGTTTATCGCAGTTGGTTAAAGTCAATAAATAAAGTGAGCTTACCTTCATATTTTAGTTTTCTAACATGCAGAAGAAAGAAAATTCTTTAAATCTTAGTGTGGTTTTTGAGAAGAAATTTTGTTTTCCTTTAAAAGACTATTTTTCATCATCATTTAGTGGTCTATTAGGCATATTGACTAATGTGTCCAATCATATACATTTGGTGATCAAATTGGTTCATTTTCAATATTCAAAACATCAAAATAAAGGCATTGGCTGAAAATTTTATTATTTGGTGCCCCTAGACCTCTATAATTTGAAATCCTACCTTATGGTCAGATGTCAGCATTAATTGTAGTATTGTATCTTGTTCTATTTTCCCATAGATTTTAGTGTTGAGATGACCTTTAGATGGGAAGATAACCAAAATGTTGATATCTAAGATCAATGAAAAAATAATTACTATTCAAATAAATATTAATGGATGCCAGTGTTTAAAGTAATTATAAATTAGAAGACTTCGCTTACCTCGATTTCACTGAGAAGAGTTTGCGACACCTCATTATTTGCAATATGGTGTTAGGTCTCATAATTTCAGAATATAAACCTTGGTCTCTAAAACATCTGGGATTAAAGAATGAAAATCTGAGCGACTGCTAATAGGTCAGTGTCAGTAATTATGTTCCTTACTATACAAAGTTAAAAGTTTCCATGACATCCAAAAGGGATTTCCCTGCAATATCATCATTGTATTTCAGTGGGGAGATTCAGAACCTAAAAAATATAAACCACATGACATTAATTAAAAATGCTCTGAGAAAATGAGGTTAGTGCCAATGACCTTCACTAAAGTCACTTGATCATCTTGCTGATTCTGATGTAATTGATATCATTTTTACATCAAAAATAAGCAGTTTTATTTTATGACGGCTCTCAACTCTCTAGTTTTATTTATTTTATTTTGTTCATGGGATAATCACTTTTATATTTTGAGCCAGGCAGGCAGGCAGGCAGCTAGCCAGTCACACCATGGATGAATGGATGGGGGCGGGGGTTAGGAGGGGTAGAAATTAAATAGATTACAAATGAAAAGCATTCTTGGTCAATTTCACAATACTTGTGCTAGAATGAGGTGTCCTTTCTTGAGCCACCCAGTTCCTCTTTGTGGGGGGCTGGGGTCCTGGGCAGAGGGCATGTGCATCTTTTACTGAGGCCCCAGAAGTGGGCAAGAGAGCATGGGAGAGAGGAAAGCTGCTTTGGACTTCCCAGAATGGGGGGCCCACGTGGGGAGCCCAATCCACGTGCGGGAGGACCCTCCTGGAGTAAGGCAGGTCTCTGTGCTTGGCAGACACCATCTGGTGTCTCGTGGGCCTGGCCACCATGTGTGCTTTCCTGTGGGGCCAGGGAGGGCACCGGTCTTTGTCCAGGTGGAGGTCTGCAGTACTGTCATCTGCATACCCAGGGATGCCAAAGAATCGCTGTGGCGTCTTTTGGATTGACGGGTCTGGTTCCCTCTTTGTACGTAGGAAGCGTGCACATGTAGACACAAGATACCTGTAATGCAGCACACATATCTGTGTGTACAGCCCAATGAATTTTTGCCTATTCACATACGTGTGCTATAACCACCATCTAGGTCAACCTTAGTGTTACTTCATTTCTCTTAAGTGAGTGAAATGCAGTCTGGAATATCCTCTACAGCACTTTTCTTCATTTTACTTCCTATTTTCTCTGCTCCCATCAGTATGTCTAGTTGCTGCCCCTTTCCCTGCTTCACATCTCTCTTTATTTTGAGAAGCTTTCTCTGGTCTGTTCTCTCCTTTGCTCTCCTGCCTAAACTCATTGCCTCTTGTGTGTTTTCTGGGCTCATTCTAGCTGGCAGTTCACCTTTATCACTCACTATTGGATCGTGCTAGAGCTGTAAGCAGACCTGAGGTCAAAACACTGCTGTTTGAGGTAGGAGGCTGTAGCGGCAGAAAGGCACCAGAGCAGTTTCTCTACAATCCAGGCAGATGGGTAAAGGAAGAGTCCTGGGGTCCTTGGGAGCTTTTTCAGGCTTTTAATGAGCTTTTGTTGTAAGACAACCAGGTACAGGGCAGGCAGGGGGCACGGGTGGCCTGGAGGCTGCAGGCCTCCCATCGCCCAACGAATCTTCACTCTCTCTGAGCTCTCTGGCTTTCTCTCCTGGTCTCTACTGCAACCTGCCTGCATGGTCCTCTGCTGTCATGTTCTGTTTGCTGTTGCTGCCGCTGCTCTGCCGCCATTACCCCAAATCCTCTGGGATGCCGTCCTTGTATGCTCAGTCTCTCCAGGCCCAGGTGTGCCCACTCACGCATGTCCACACCCTGCGCCAGGCATGTGTGTAGGACTGTCAGGGCCTGTCATTAATGCTAGTGGCGGTAGAGTGGAAAGTGCTGATAATTCTTTCATTTATCCTACAGAGGCAGAATCATCTTTTAATGGATGAACATTTAATGGATGGACTGACTCCACATACACTCAAGCTGCCTTTAAAATCCAAAGCTCAGATGCTGAAACAAGTTGACCTGACTCTGGGTGTCAGTGTGACCCTGGCATAAAACAGGAAGTAAAGGTAGCTTGGTGGGCAGAAAATAACACCAATGCCCATGATTTCTTTATGAATTGACATTTCGCAAAATAAAATATTTCTTATGATGATTGCTTTTATTTACCTGTTCATAGAAAAAAATTAAACAGGAAAAAGATCAGAAATACTTAAAAGGAAATTATAATTTTAGAAATTATTTAGAATAATTATTTAGAAATTATAGAAGAAAAGGCTTTGTTACCTGTAGGGTAAACAAAAGAATCATCAGGTTTTTCCTCGCTCTCATCAAGGATAGACCTCTGCAGGCCTACACGCATGCCTGATGGCGGGCACCTGGAGAAGGGTGTGGGCATGTGTGAATAGGCACAGCTGAGCCAGAGATGGGGCTTATAAGCCACAGTAGGAGAAGTAGCAGGAGAAGCAGAAGCAGAAGCAGCAGAGAAGAGCATGGAGCAGAGGCCATTCGGCAGGGTGCAGTACAGAGGCCACGAAAGATCAACAGAGAGCCCAGAGAGAGTGGAGATTCACCAGGGGCTAGGAGGCCTGTAGTCTCTAGGCCCTCCACCCCCTTGCCTGCCCTGTCCCTGGCTGCCTAACTCAAAGACAATTAAAAGCCTAAAAAGCCATCGAGGGCTCCAGGAGTCCTCCTTTCCTTTGACCTGTCTGCACAGCTCCTTAGAGAACGTGCTCCTGGTGTTTTCCTGCCGCTACAACAACCATTGCTGGCTACCTAAGATAGCTTATTTCAATGTGCATCCTTTCAGAAAGTGCAATCATATTGGAAAGAACATTTTAGCAATATTAAACACAAATCTGCTCCTATCAACAAGCAAAAACCTCCATCATATTAGATGCCTGGAATTAGAAACTCCTGAGTATCCCAGGTGTTGGTGCTCCTACCTCCCATACTCCCCTGGCCAGCCCTCCAGCTCAGTCTGGCTCATGGCTCACCAGCCAAATAAAGCCCAATTCTTATTGAAACCTCTCCTAATGCCCCAGTGTAGGGTAAATAGGAAAATTGCCAGATTTTTCTGCCCTCCCCTCAATGATGGACCTCTGCAGGCCTATGTGTATGCCTGATGGCAGACACCTGGAATAGGGTGTGGGCCCATGCGAGTGAACACAGCTGAGTCAGAGACTGGGCTTATAAGCAGAGGATCTTCCGTTCGGGGTGCAGCAGAGGCCATGAGATGCTGCCAGAAAGCCCGAGAGAGTGAGGATTTGCTGGGGGCTGGGAGGCCTGCCAGCCTCCCAGCCCCCCGGCCCCATTTCCTGCCCTGTACCTTGTTGTCTCTCTGCAAGAGACCATTAAAAGCTTTAAAAAAGCCACCGAGGGCTCCAGAACTCCTTCTCTTTAGACACGTCTGCGCAGCTCTATGGAGAACCTGTGTTTCCTGGTGTCCCTCCTGCCTCTACACTCAGTCTGAGTTACATCAGCCCAGGAGTTCCTGCCAGGTGTGTGGGCCCCCTCGGCCTTAAAGGTTGGGCAGGAACTAGACAGGTGATGGCCATACTGGGGAATGAACTGTGCATGCACAGGTTCTCCGCACTCCCCTTCCTGCCAAGAGATGGGACGCCAGTGGGTGGAGTCCTTCTGCCTATGAGCCCTGGGGCCTCATGCTGAGTTCTACAAGGTCCAAGGCCACAATGGCCCTGATGCACTGTTCCATTGTGTATGCTCGGGGTCAGTTCTTCCTTGCATGGGCCAGGGCATCTAGGTTCATCGCTAACTATTCCTCAAAGCCCTTTCCCTGAAGAATATCCGCCTACTTCTCTAAGGGTATATAGTATGACTTCCTTCCCACCCCACACCTTTATTGAGATATAATTGGTATAAAGCATATGGTATTTGTCACATCTTTAGAGTGTGTAGATTTATGCTCCAGAATATGAAGATTTGATTCATATATATGTTAGCAGGCAGAATGAGGGCACCCCAGGCCCCCCAAACCTGCCTGCTCTAAGTGGGTTCTGTCATTCACTGTGTAAAGACAGAATGTGCTCCTTGTGTACAAGACCTTCAATAGAAACGAATAAATTAGTGTGCAATAGAGAATTAGTTTGCAATAGAGAAGAATAGAAGAGAAAGAATATAGTTAAAATAGTTTCCAGTTAAACACCCAAATTTGCCCAGCTCCTGGGTAAACGCCCAGCCAAACAGCTTGGCCTAGAGTGGGGCCACTGAGACGCAAAAGCTGGCACAAGTCTAAGGCACCTTCTGGAGGGGAATCATAGGAAAGAGGTAGAAGGGGCAGGGCAAGTTGAGAGAAAAGAGTAAATCAAAATACAAGTCAAGGTAAAGGCTGCTGCTGTCACCTCCCCATGGGTCTCTTCCAGAGCTGGTCTCTTCCACTGTTTCTTTCTCTGTCACCCAGAACTCTGGTATAAGTCCAAGACTGTAACTTTGAGGTTCCATATTTATTTCTCCATATATTCACTTACCCTCTGCCATTCTTTTAATAGATTATTTTTTTTTTTTTTGGTCTCTTGCTTTGTATGAGTTCTTACATATTTTGGACATATGACGTTATATCAGATAGAAAACATTGTAAATATTTTCCTCCAATTCCATTGGCTGCCTTTTCATTTTGTTGATGGGTTTCTTTACTGTGCAGAAGTTTTTAGTTTGATGTAGTCATACTTGTTTATTTTTGCTTCTGTTGCCTAATTTTCAGTGTGAAATCCAAAAATAAACGTTGCCAGAGCCATTCTCAAGGAGATTTTCCTTATGATTTCCCCATGATTCAGGTCTTTAATCTTGAGTTAATTTTTGTGAGTAGTGTGAGGTGGGGATTCAATAAAATTCTTTTGCATGTGGACATCCAGTTTTCATAGCAGCATTTATTTTTTTATTTATTTATTTTTTAATAATGTATATTTTTATTGTTATTTATGTCTTTTACATTTTGCATTCCCCTTGGGTAGCCCACCACCAATTCACCCGTGATCCATCTCCATGGTCCCTTGTGTTCTTTTCTATTCCATTTTGTGCCCTTTCCCTTCCCTCCCTCCGGCTCCTTCCTCCCACCCCCACCCCCACTGATTGTCTCTCTCCCACCTGGCCTCCCTATAGTCCTGTTATAAGTGAAACCATTCGATACTTTTCTCTTTCTTTCTGGCTTATTTCAC
>PVIJ01022282.1:0-10464 GCA_004024925.1 Scalopus aquaticus
GTATTCTATTCGGTTCCATTGGTCTTTCTGTCTGTTTTTGTTCCAGTACCATGCTGTTTTAATTATTATGGCTTTGTAATATAGTTTGAAATCAGGGAGTGAAATTCCTCCATTTTCTTTCTTTTTAGTTAGGAGGGCTTTAGCTATGCGAGGTTTTTTTGTGGTTCCATATGAATTTCATCAGTAGTCGATCTATTTCATTGAAGAATGTCATTGAGATTTTTATCGGAATAGCGTTGTATCTGTAAATTGCTTTTGGTAGGATTGCCATTTTGATAATGTTAATCCTTCCAATCCATGAGCAGGGGATGCCTTTCCATCTTCTTGTGTCTTCTTCTATTTCTTTCAACAGAGTTTTGTAGTTTTCTTTGTATAAGTACTTTATGTCTTTTGTTAGATTTATTCCCAGATATTTGAATCTTTTGGCTTCGATATTGAAGGGGATAGGTCTCTTAATTTCTTCGTCTTCAGATTGGGTGTTTGCATATAGGACGGCTACTGATTTTTGTGCATTGATTTTGTATCCTGCTACTTTACTGAAGTGGTCTATTATTTTGAGTAGTTTTTCTATGGAGTTTTTAGGGTTTTGTATATATATTATCATATCATCTGCAAATAGAGACAGTTTAATTTCTTCTTTTCCTATTTGAATCCCTTGAATGTCTTTCTCTTGTCTAATTGCTCTGGCTAGGACTTCCAGTATTATATTGAAAAGTAATGGTGAGAGTGAACATCCTTGCCTTGTTCCTGATCTTAGGAGAAAGGCCTTCAGCTTCTCACCGTTGGGGATAATATTGGCCGTGGGTTTCTCATATATGGCTTTTATTATGTTGAGGTATGTTCCTTTGACCATGAATTTGATACTTTAAAACATTTCTGTGAAACTAATGAGTGCAAGGAAATTAACTTATTGCTACTGACTGCACTGGAACAAGTGGAAGAAGTGAAAGGTATGATCTCAGAACTTCTAATTTTCAGCTCTATTTCTACATAAATTACCTGAAATTTTCTATGTCTTTCTTGAAATAAACTTTATTTCCTATAGTGGTGGGTCAGATATTATTGAAAACTAAATCCAGAGTCTCACTCTGTGAGTGGATGAATGGCATGATTTAAATTCTCAACCCTGTCAAATCTTTCTGTTAAAGTCAGAACATTAATTGAAATTAATTGGAATCATGGATATTGTAATAGAGACCTGACGGAAAGATCCTGATGAAGTTGGAGATACTGAACCCCTGAATTCTGATGGGTCTTCCTTGGCAACAGGGGCAGCTCATTCATCCCTGTCTGAGGAGATTAACCCTGACTTGCCTGAAGGGCTTTTAATGGACTCTTCTGAGGTTATTATCTTACAAGACATGGCATATTCTCCTCAAGACCTACCCCTAATATTCTTCTTTATTTCTAGACTTATAAGTAGACAAAAATCCAGAAGCCCTGAATGGTAAATTGCAATGTGTGTCCCATGAGGAGGTGTACTATACTACAAAAGAATGGCATGATTTTTCCAATTTATAAAGACAAAGATCTGAAGAATATGTGTGGGAATGAATATTAAATGTGGAAGGAACATAAAGTTAAATCAGGCTGAATTTATTAATATTAATCCACAAAACAGAATGTATTCAATGCTGCAGCTCAAGGGTTTAGGGGTCTCTAATAATTTGATTGGTTGGATGACTGGAATATGGACCAAATGGTGGATACACAATGTGAAGTTAAAAAATGTCAGAGCTTTGTTGGTATACTCTAGGGAAGGAAATCCAAAGGTTTAGAGAAACTGGAATGTTAGAGTGGATTTATTATATAAAATGTGCTCACCCTTCTAAGGGGACCCAGGAGACACTACTTTCAATATGACTGCAGAAAAAAAACGTGAGGGGAGCCATAGCATTGTTGAAAAACTCTGTGTCTGCTCTTCTCTATAGGTCAGAAATGGGAACTACTGCCACAAAACTGAGATCTTTAAATGCAATGGGGATAATTGGATCCTGGGGTTGCTGCAGCCAAGTAGCAACATGTAATTGCCTGAGGCAAGGTAGGTATGGTTACTGTAATTGTTGGTGGCATCAAAACAGTAATAAGAATAGTCTGACACAGAAAGACCTATGGTATTGGCAAGTTAATAATGGAGTTCATAGAAAAGAAATACTCTATTAAATTATTTCTTGATCTGTATGAGCAGAATTATAGATCAAGTAAACAGGATTTTAACATGAATTGTCAAAACAGCAATTCATGATGCCTCAATCAAATCTGAGACTTGAGCAGGCATACAGATATAGAACCCCTTAAATGAAGGGAAAACTGGGCTCGAAGAAGAATCCCTGAACAATACCAAAAATTTATATTATTGTAATGTTAATTTTTTTCTTGAGTTTCCACAAAGAGACCTACAGCTTTTTACTATGGTGACTTGCATTGAGGAAAAGGAAATTATCAGGTGTTTGGGGGATTAATGGACACTGACTCTGAACTGATAGTAATTCCAGGAAACTCAAAATGTCACTATAGTCCACCAGTCAAATTAAGGCTTTATACAGGTCCAGTCATCAATGAAGCATCAGCTGAAATCCATCATATATTGGGCCCAGTGGGTCCCCAAATCAATTCAGTGTTATTTCCTCAGTTCCAAGTGCATAAATGGGGTAGAAATAATCAGCAACTCTCAGAATGCCCACATTGCTTTCCTTACCCATAAAATGAGGGTTAGCGTGGTAGGAAAGGCCAAATGTAAGTCACTAAACTTTCACTAAGGAAATAGTAAACAAAGGTAGTGCGACATTCTTGGAGGGACTGCAGAGATCAGTGCCACCATCAAGGACTTAATTCTCACCACATCCCATTCAACTTCCTACTTGGTCGTTGCAGAAAATGAATGGACCTTGGAGAATGACAGTGGATTATCATAAAGTTACCCAAGTGGTGTATCCAAATGCAGTTGCTATACCAGAGATGATTTTATTGTTTTAGCAAATTAAAACACCTCTAACACCTGATGTGTAGCTATTCATATGGCAAATGCTTTTTTCTCCATACCTGTTAATAAATACT
Organism: Scalopus aquaticus; assembly: GCA_004024925.1. NCBI lineage: Eukaryota > Metazoa > Chordata > Mammalia > Eulipotyphla > Talpidae > Scalopus > Scalopus aquaticus. The sequence goes on from PVIJ01022282.1 coordinate 3,058, forward strand.
ACCGGATTCAGTTGAATTTCAGCTGATAAGGACATATATATACTTTCATTCTCTTGCCCCAGGATTATGAATTCTTCTGCCCAGTGTCACTATAGGAATAAGAGAGACTTGGTTGATTTCCTTTATACAAGACAATGCTATTATAGTGATGACATTATGCTGATTATAACTACTAAGCAAGAAGTAGCAAATAGTAATACCACAAGATAGAAAATAAATTTGAAAAATTCATCAACATAGGTTCATCATTTCTAGTAAATAAACCACTCTAAGAATAGGAAATGTTGATAACACTGGTCAACAGGGAGATCATTACTGACTTTAAAAGGCCCTAACATGTAGTGTCTTGGTGTGTTGAACATGAATATCACCCTGAAAATTTTTTATTAGCTCTCGTTTTGAAGATATTTCATATAATTCATTTTATATGTTTCACCGTGTAAATTTATCCAGTAGGACTACAACAACATCCTAAATCAGCCTAGAATGATGTAATATTGCATCACACTGCATAATACCATCATGCACACATCATCCAGTGTTGATGGCATCCTTTTCTGATGCAATGTAATACTACTGCCAGGCGGCTGCTTAAGTAAGCTGACATCAGCAGTGCACTAGATAAAGCCCTGTCGGAAAGGTTGAGCATTGAAAATATTTCAGACTTTGTGCGAGACAGTTGAAGCTACTGTTCCATAGGACTGTTATTATTTTATCCATTTAGGCACAATACAGAACAGTCATGCCTCAAAAGTGCGTTAATAGTGTGGACAATTTCTGCTCTATTTGTGGGCAAGTGACATTTGCCAACCAGAAGAAAAGTATCACTTCTCAAGTGAAGAAGGCTTATCATCTTTACTTCGGATGCAAGGTTGGTGACCAAGACAAGCCTTGGGCCCCGCATATATGCTGTGCTACATGTACAATACAGCTTTCACAGTGGTTCAATGGCAAAAGACCATCAATGCCATTTGCATACCCCATATGTGGAGAGAACCAAGCAACCACGTAAAAGACTGTTCCTTCTACTTGGTTCCTCCTCTTTCCGGCGGAATAATGAAGCAAAAGAAGTCAAGAATAGTCTACCCAAACATTCCGTCTGCATTGAGACCCGTGCCATGTGGTGAGCGACTTCCTATTCTAGAACCTCCAGCAGAATATTCTCTTGATTCATCTAATGAGGACAAGGGTGAGCCGACCTGTTCTTCTCCTGTTCCATCAGCATGCAGTGAGCCAGATTTTCGCTGTGGTGCATCATCAACCCCACACAGACTAACACAGGAAGAACTCAATGACCTGGTTCATGATTTGGACTTATCCAGGAACAAGGCTGAATGGCTAGGATCAAGACTCCAGCAATGGAATCTTCTAGAAGAAGATGTCACAATTCCTTTCTATCGAAAGCACCACTAGCAGTTGGAGGCTTTCTTCAGAAAGGAAAGTACTCTGGTATTCTGTTCTGATATTGAGAGCCTCATGAATGCCTTAGAAATCACTCATGACCCACAAGAATGGAGACTATTCTAGACTCTTCAAAACTGAGTCTTAAGGCTGTGCTTTTGCACAAGGGAAACTGTCTTCCATGTATTCTATTCCTGAACAGCTGTACAAGAGACAAGCGAAGAAATCTAAGTAGTCTATGACTTGATTTTTTACACGTATTAACCATAGGCCTATTACTATTGGCATGCATTTTTTGATGTAAACATCAATTTATTGCAGACTACAAAAAAAAAAAACCTAGATCCAAAATTAGAATTTGACTGTCATATTCATGTTGAGCACATACAAATTTTTAAGAAATGACTAATTTTATTTCAGTAATATGACTTTTGTAAAAATTTGTTGATCAGTGTAATGGATGCAGTTGTACAAATGTAGGGCAGAGAATCTATGGGGTATAGGATATCTCTGTATTTCCCCCTCAGTGTTTTTGTGAATTTTAAACTGTTCAAAAATATTATTAATGCAATATTCAGTGGCTTTCAAGTGAAGTGAAATTTCATGAGATCCAGTGGTAAAGGGCATGTTGAGTTATCCCTGCTATAATGAAGGATAGATTGTAGCATCTGTATCCTTGTAACACTAAAAGGAGACACAACTCTTGTAGGCTTATTTGGATACTAGAGGAAGCATATTCTTCATTGGAGTGTACTATTCTGTCCCATTTACCAAGTGACATGAAATATCCTAGTGTTCAGTGCATGTTAGAATAAGAGAAGGTTTTTCCAACTGGTCCAGGCTGCCATGTGAGCTGCTCTACCACATGGGATATATAATTCAGAAGATCCAGTGGCAGTGGCAGGTAGAGATGCTCTTTGGAAGGCCTGGCAGCCTGGCAGGTCACTGTAAGTGAATCATCAGACTGAGGATTTGGAACAAATCCTTGCCACATCCTGTGGATAACTTGGATAACTACACTTTTTTTTTTTTTTTTGAGAAACAGGTCTTGAATTGTGAGTATGTCTTAGTAGACACTGAATGTTTGACCATGGGCCAGCAAGTTGCTATGCTACCTGAGTTGCTAGTCATGAGCTAGGTGTTGTATGTATGGGCCACCAAGTCATAAAGATAGAGTACAGAGTAGTATTCCATTGTCAAGTGGAAGCGACATATACCAGATCAATATTGAGCAGATCCTGAAGGCACAGTTAAAACCTTATATAGCAAAGTGACCCTAATGTATATAGTTTCCTCTCCTACTCCATTACTTTCTCTCACTCAGTCTGCATGTATGTTCTCATGGGGACTTCCCTACAATCACTTGACTAAGAGGAAACTCAGATCTGAACTACAGATGGTTTTGTGTGACATGTAGATGCCACCTGTAGGAGAATAGCTGTAGAACTCCTGTCCCTTTCCGTGACACCCCTGAAGGACACTGGTGATGGGAAGTTCCCTCCGTGGGCAGAGCTTTGTGCTGTGCTCTTTGTTTTAATTTTCATGGAAGGAGAAATTTCCAGAGACATGAGTGTATAAGGCCAAAAGTTGACTGGCTAGATAGGGCTTGAAAGGAACATGATTGGAAAATTGGTGGCAGAAGGTCTAGGGTAGATGTATGTGGACAGACCTTACTGAATGGGCCTAGCAGCAACAACATGAGGAATTTGTGTCCCATGTGAATGTTACTATTGGATGACTACAGCATAAGAGGATTTTAGTAATCAGACTGCTAGGATGATACATTCTGAGGATAGCTGTCATCCTCTTTCTGCAGTCTTTCCTGTCATTACCCAATGGACTCAACATTGGCCACGATGGTTATTCCTGTCATTCACTCTTCTAAATGAAGCTTATTTTTATTTCTAAAAATGAACTATAGTGATGGAATATGGGCGAATTGTTGGTGGGTACCATATGGTGGTGATACCTTCTGGGAAAATCCTAAAATTATAATAAATAAAAGAATAAACTATTATTTAGTTCTAAAAACAAAGTGAATGCCTGGAAAAATAAAAAATCAAAAGGCAAAAAATCATAACAAACTTACTAATATATACCTGGCATTATAATTGCAATTGCATTAAATGTGTCTATCAATTTTAATGGCATCTGCAATTTCTGGGTATATAGCATTTTCATATATTAGTATGGTGTATCTTTCCTATCCCCAACTGAGTCTTAATACAGAACATTTTTTTAAAGATTTATTTATTTTGCATACAAGCTGGGGTACAGACCAGAGGTGTGGGGTGGTGAGAGGGTTCACCAGAGACAGAGTGGGGAGCAGAACAAGCAGACTGACCGAAATACACTGCTGAGGGGAGCAGCGGGCGAGGCAGGAGAGGTCTGCTGCGCCATGTGGGAATCTCCCCAGCTGGGCATCGAACTCGCACAAGCAGCTGCTGACAGCTCCACAGCACTGAGCTTAACCCGTTGTACCACCAGGGAGGCCCTATAGAAAATTATTTTTAAATCATTATAATTTATACCCAAATACTATGACTATTTCAAATATTAGTTAGAGGCAATGGTATAAAATAGTAATAAAACATTAATAGCTCAAGATAAGCAATAGGATATATTGTAAAATTCATGCTTTTCAGTTTTTAATCTCTTGAGCTAACTCTGATTATTGAACCTATTAGAGTTTCACATTCTTTATAACAAGCAGATGACACCCAGAAAAGGACCAAGTACCTAATAAGTGCATAAGAAATATTAGTCAAAAATTTCCTTTGTGGAGTATTCTTGCTCTTTGACAATCTTCCAATGATTTGGAAAATATTCTATTAATTAATTTTAGATATCTTGACACATTTATGTTGAGTCTGAGACCTTATTAAAAATACAATATGTGTAAAAGTATGTTTATACTTAAGGATTTCCAAATATATTTTCATTACCCATGGGGGGTGATTTACCCCCATTACCCATGAGGGTTAATCAAGTAGAATTTTGCTACAAAATACATAGATGAACACTGTTTAAATTAACTCTTTATCTTTGCTGCATTCAGATATGGGGTGCTCTTTCAACTGAAATATACAGTTACATAAAAGAGGCATGAAAGAGTGTAAATTTAATCTTTTTACTTTCTTTGTATCTCATTTATTTATCATACAAATAATCACTGAATACTTACTATAAACCAGGGAAGTGATAGGCAGGGGGATAAAATGATAAGCTTGGATGGTAAGCATGAATGAGTGGTCCCTGCTTTTACAGAGCTTATGGTATAGTATAGAAGACAGACTCCCCCCAAAAGTATTCAATATAAGTTGTTAAAAATAATCAGGGTGAGTGAAATAAATGAAGAAAGCACATAGGAGCATTTAAGCAGGGAGTAAAGAAGTAATGGAGTTAGAACTGGAGGATAGATAGGTATCAAGCAAAGGACACATAGACATTTTAGGCAGAGGAAACAAGTATATATGAAAGCTATAGGGTGTGAGAAACATGGTGGAGTTCACAAAATGAAGGCAGGCCAGTGAGACTGGAACATAGAGCAAAGAGAAGAGGACTGCAAATAAAGTTTGGAGAGAGAGGAATGTGTTAGGGTCATGCACCCTATCCTAACAATAGGAAGTTAATACTCATATTTAAATGAAAGTGATATAATCAGATATATATTTAAAAAATAACTCAGTATAATATGAAGACAGGCAAGAGTAGGTACTGAAAGAACAAAATAAATCGATCATCTGCTGGAATTACAAGTGCTGATAATTCAAGAAAATTATATGAAAAAATGTCCAAAGGAGGGAAATTCTAGTCGTTAACCTTATTTTTCTGTGGATTAAGAAGTCACCACTATTATGTGCTTCATAGAACATACTGCACTGTTCTCAACACGTCAGTTTTTTTTTTTAAATCAGATCACATGTCAAGAGCTTCTAGCTCAGAGACTACAATAAAAAAATTTTACTGTGGATTTTTTGAGTACAGTCTGTTGTTCTTATATTATTAATTAATGATACCTATTTTATTTTTATGATGTACAGATTAATGTTTAAATTGATAGCTTCTATCTTGAAGTGTCCTGAGTCAATATTGTTTAGAAAGTGTGTAGATTTCATTATCAGACATATCTGTCTGAATCTCAGCACTTTACTTTGCAGCTGAGCTACACAATGTTATTAAGTCTTGGTTTCCTGACTTGTAATAATGAAGGGATGCTTTTTAGATGCTAATTTTCCTGGGTTGTTTTTGAGATCAAATTTAATTAATGTGTATATGATACCAGAGAACACTACAATTACTTGTGAGTGATAATTGCTACAGTGACAGAAAAAAATAATATAAAAAGTTTTTATTTTTATGATTTCATGCATTGTCACACTGGATAAAAGAAATTTCTCCTTGCCATGCATCACAAGAAAGGATATTAGAGAGAGAATCTTTGATGGTACAAAAGTGAACAAAGAATAGCTCAAGAAGCTTTCATCAGAGGTGAGCCATTAGAACATCAGACAAGGAAAAGCTACTCCCAACCTATGACACACAGAGAAATCTTTCATTCACAAAGAAAAGTTAGCTTTATAAGAATAGGAATGTGAAGAGAGATGTTCAAAGAGAAAAGCAATGGCTGAACTGCTCAAAATCAGTCCATTTATAAAAAAGGAAGAATGAAAGATTATTTCTTGTTATTCATGTCCATTTGCAGAGTGATTTTACCCATTTTGCTTTATTTTATAAAGCATTTATAACATTGTACACTGCATGCAATGATCATCTTCATTGGTTATTTTTCTAGAAAGAAATCTATCAGATGTGAAAGTGTTTATTTCCTTTATTAAGATCAGTAAAATGAATTACAAAGTTAAGGGAAGTTTCTAAAATGATACATTTTATTGATCATAGTTCTTTGTCTAGTAAGACTGAATCTCTGTGTAAATCTTAACCCTCACCTCACTGAACAGTGCTGAAACATACAATGCATAAAAGATAGAGGATGATGCCAATAAAACCTTGAAAACGGTATCCAGTATCTCTTCAGAGATGGCAAATATTGTTAATTGTCCTCACTTAAAAGCAAATATAATAAAACCTACTTCTCACATAACTTAACATAAAACAAAGGGTTTGAAAATTAAAATATGTAGTATAAAGCAAAATAAGTCAGAAGGAAGAAAAATGTTGGATGTAAACTCACCATAGATCTGAGGCATACAGCAAGGGGGGGAGGGTCAATACAGGAGAGGGAAGAGCACAAGGGAATATGGTGATGGTTCCCAGGTGATATGGTGGTGGGAGAATTATCGGGGCTATACCTGAGGGGAGAAACCAGTGACTGTTTTAATATGAACAACAATGAAAGAAAATATTTTTTTTTAAATGTAACATGAATTAATGCATCATTCTTCATTTATGTGATAGTTGCTACATTTTTGTCCATTCTTTATTCATTCAGTATTTGTTATATTCTTTCCTTATACAAAATGTTTAATTCAAAAGTAAGAGGAGTAGGGAACAAATATTTCTTGAGGTCTTAGGTTCTCCCATTCAACTTCCCTCTCATCCTTTTCCCAAACACATTTACCATTGCCAAGTTTCATATGTTTAATCTCTAAAATACATTCCAATCCATTTAGTCTTTCCCCATATCAACTAGGAAACCCTAAGTCCAAGCCATCATTGTCTCTCTTCTTTGACTTAAATTACTTCAGTAGCGTCTGAGTTGGCATACCGCTTTTCCTACTATAGTACTTCAGTCCATTCCTCACAGCAATCACTGTGTCCTTTCAAATGCACAAGAGTTTGTTATTGTTATTATTATTGTTACAAAGACTTTGTCCGAACAGTTTTACATTCACAGCAAAATTTTTTTTATTGTTATTTATGTCTTTCACATTTTGTATTCCCCTTGGGCAGCCCACCACCAATTCACCCGTGATCCATCTCCATGGTCCCCTGTATTCTCCTCTCTTCCATTTTGTGCCCTTATCCTCCTCCCCGCCCCCCCAC
>PVIJ01022283.1:0-16470 GCA_004024925.1 Scalopus aquaticus
GGAGGGGGGGGGGGGGGGGGGGGGGGAGGATAAGGGCACAAAATGGAAGAGAGGAGAATACAGGGGACCATGGAGATGGATCACGGGTGAATTGGTGGTGGGCTGCCCAAGGGGAATACAAAATGTAAAAGACACAAATAACAATAAAAAAAATGGAAAAAAAAAAAAGTTTTTTTCCCAGAACATAACTCAATGAGGTTCTATTTCTTTTTTTTTTTTTCCCCTAAATTTTTTGCCTCGAATATAGTGAACACTTTTGATATTAGGTCTCAAGTCTTTTAGTGGTACTAGTCCTGTAGGATTTCCCCCCCACCGTGACATCTTTCATCACCATATCTACTCTAACAGTAGGTTTATACTTTTTCTTCAGATTACCTATAACTCTTGGGTTTAGTTTTGGTTTTCTATCTTCCATGTTTGTGTCTTTCTTAGGATTTTTATCTTTTCATCATTTTCTTCTGTCTCATGAGAAAACTACTCAAGTTTGTCTTTAAGATGACCTCGGTTTTTTTGTAGTTCAAGTTCTGTGACTTATTATGTCTATTGTGGATTTATCAATAATTCAGCTATTCAATATCTTAAATATTTAAAAATATATTTATCTATTTTTTACTTATGGACAATATTGTTTTGTCAGATTTTTCCCATTACAAATTACTACATGATAAACATTTACAATTATATATTGAGACACCTGTACAAGACCCTTTCTAGTGTTAGATATACATGTCTCTAACTGGAGTTTCTTTTTACAAAAAAAATTATTTATTAAATGCTATTGAAATAGCATTAGTTTACAATATTATTTAGGTGTCACTATGCATTTTTATATAACAACATCTGTATATAGTACATTATATTCACTACTGAAAATCGAAATTAGTCCTCCAAATACAATGACCCCATTTACCGAATTATCTACCTCTATCTTACCTTACCTTCTAGTAAATTACAAATTTAGTGTTATAGTATAAAAGTTTATTTTCACTTTATCTAGTTCATTTGCTTGTTTCGTTTCTTTATGTATGACCTACAGATGAAATCATACATTTGTCTTTCTCGATATGACTTACTTCACTAAATATAATACCCTCTAGGTCCATCCATGTTATTGCAAATGACAAAACTTCCTCTTTTTTTTTTTTAAAGCCAAGCAACATTTCATTGTATACAACACACACACACACACACACACACACACATTATATTTATATATATTATACACACACACCACACACCACATCTTATTTTACTCATCTATCAGTGGGCACTTAGGTTGTTTCCAGATTTGGGATATTGTAAATAATGCTGTGATGAATATAAAAATGCATATATTTCTTTACTTAGTGTTTTTGTATTCTTTAGAAGTGTGTATTCTTAGTGTTTTGTATTCTTCGGAAGTGGGATATTTTGTGTTCTTCAGAAGTAGGATAACTGGATTGTGTGGAATTTCTGTTTTTAATTCTTTGAGGAATCTCCATACTGTTTTCCATAATAGCTACACCAATTTAACTCCCACCAAGAGTGCACCAGGGTTCCCCTCTCTCTGCATCCTTTCAACACTTCATGGTTCTTGTATTTTGGGTAAAGGCATTCTCATAGATATGCTGATACTTCATTGTTTTGATTTGCATTTCCCAAGTAAGGGATGAGAGACATCTTCTCATGTGCATGTTGCCATCTGTATGTCTTCTTTGAAGAGGTGTCTATTCACATTCTCTCCCCACTTTTAATTAGTTTTTTGTAATTGTTAAGTTTTATCAACTCTTTACATACTTTAGGTATTAACCCTTTGTCAGATGTATGATATACAAATATCTTCTTCCATTCCGTTGCATGTCTTTTAGTTTTAATGATAGTTTCTTTCTCTGTGCAGAGAGGCCTTTAGTTTGAAGTAGACCCATTTGTTTATTTTTGATTTTGTTTCCTTTGCCTTTGGAGTCAAATCCCCAAAGACATTTTTATGGCTGATGTCCAGGAGAATGTTGCCTATGTTTTCTTCTATTATTTTATGGTTTATGGTCTTAAATTAGAGATTTCAATTCAGTTTTAATTAATTTTTGTGTATGGTATTAGTTACTGGTGTAGTTTCATTCCTTTGCATGTGGCTATCTAATTTTCCCACCCTCATTCATTTGAAGAGACTTTCCTTGTTCTGTTATAATTGCATTTTCTCATATGTCTTTTATCATTTGTCTCTTATAATTTTATCTCACTTCCCTTTTTCTTTTCTCCTTGTAAATTTTTTTAATGCAGAAAATAATTTTTACTGTATTTCAAGAATGACAAACATCAATTTAAAGTTGTTAAAGTAACTTTTATATATTTTTAACATTGGAGTTGAAAATTTTGTTCCTTTTCACTTTTCCTTCAATTATACTAGTTTGAATTTAATGTGCATTTGGTTCCCCCCCCCACCATATTCACCTTTAATTACATAGCCATATTTTTTCTTGTGAATGGAATGTCCAATCACTGTTTTTCCATTGTTAGGCTAATATGCCAGCTCTTAGTACAATTATTACCATATGCTGTACTTGACAATCTATTGGCTTATAATGGGGTCTTCTCCCTAAATCTCAATTCTTTCCGCCTATCCAGAAGGTTGCAGTACATGAGAAACTAAAATTACCACTATCTTCTGCTTTTAGGCTTTTTCTTACTTGCTCAGTTGTTTGACATTCCCACATTCTGGCCAGGTTTGCCTGAGAGTCTTAGCATCTTTGCACTGCATTTTCATCCTTTTCTTTAATGTTAAGCAAATTTGGATAAGAAGTTGGGAAAAAGTTCATCAGGGGCTTGCAGCCATGTTCCCCTTTAGAACAGAATTTTTTGTAGATCTCAAGCAGATCCTTCTTAGCCAGAGAGATTTGTTGTTACTCAAATATCTCAAATTCTGTAAGGAATTTTGGAATTTTATATCTATATTACTCAATTAAACAATCAATGATAGAAATGAATAATTCAGAGAATTGATCATCACCACCCATACAAGTGTTTTTTTTTTTGTTGTTGTTGTTATTTTTCCAACTTGGTACTTCCTGCTGACCTACTTCCTTATAAAAAAAGTCACAATTAGCTGGTCATGCAGATTTTACTGAAACTAACAAAGAGTGCCATCTGTCTACGTGCATGATATGCTGTCTAGAATTAGTCTTTGACTGCTTTGTGGAACTCAAAGCACATCACAGTTTTTTGTTTTAATTTGTGTAAATAGCTCAGGATCACTGTAAGGGAAACTTAAATCATTCCCATCTTATAGATGACCAACATGGGGCCAAAAACAAGGGATTTGTGCTATAATCAAATAAAAAGTCACTTCAAAAAATCAATAGTGCAATACAGGTCACATGATTTCTGGGTAGATATTTTTTTTTACATTTCTGAGCATCTAAGCAACCTTCCTTTTTATAATGGATATTTAAAACTAGTTGTGAAGTGCATCCTTGACCAGTGCTGCTCCCTCTGGCAAGGTGATTCTCTCTGATTATTTTCAAGTACACCTTGAGATGAGTGGACTACTTGTCCAGCTAAGTGTGACACCTTCACTTTTATTACTTTAGCGATAAATAATAATATTTTGAAATTCATTTTATTCGATAAGCTAGCAGGTTTTTGTTTTTTCTTTTAGTTATATTTATTGAGGTAATGTTGATTTACATCAAAGTATATGCCTTAGGGGTATAGGTTTACATTTCTATAATTGTATGCTATTTTACCAACCCACCATCAAAGCTCCAATAATCCTCCATTAGATTCCCTCTTCCCTTTGCTCCCTTCCTACCACATTTCCCTGCCTGGTAGCCTTAGTCATAGTTGAATGTGCTCTTCCCCCTCCTTTTTTCACCCCTCCCTGCCTCCTTTCCTCCTTCTTCCCTACTACCCAGAATTTTAATGACTTTAAATATCTGTGATTGGATAATTACCAGTTGTTTTCATTCAGAGTACCCTGGCATATCCAGAAAATTAGAAAGAGGACTTAATGGAGAACTATCACGTCAGAGGAAAAAACTGTGCAAAACTTCCTAACTTTTTACTGTACATTTATAACTGTTTCAGGTTCCTATTGAAACCTGAAAGCAGTGACTCATGCTTAGAAGTGATATATGTGTGTTTAGTACTTTGTGTTTCTCAGATGGTTAAGCTTCATTAGCAAAGGAATATGTATTCTTTCCTATGGAGGAATAAAAAGGTATATAGGGAAAAACATATAGTAGTAACAATAATAATAAATAGAAACAACTTACTTTTTTTGTGTGCTTACGGTATGTCAAGTTCTTTTCCATTTACTTGGAAACCCATTCAGTTTTTAACTCCCCATATGAGATAGTTACCATTATCATCTTGAATTTGCAGATGAGGAAAATGATAATACGAAGGCTTCCCAAGACCGAACAGTAAGTCTATTGTGAGCCAAAATTCACATCCAAATAGTCTAAGATCAGTTCCCCACCATGCCATCCTCCTTGCTGATAGTGAGCCAAGAGATTTTTCAACCCTGTATTATTAGCCAAGCTGATAAGTTTAGCCAAGTAATCCTTGGTGGATGAAACTATGTTGAGTTCATATGGGAGAAATTAGCAAACCATTTCTCAAAAGGACAAACTCAAGAAAAAAATAATAGTGTTAAAGGGGACATGTTTATGGAGCTTAATTCAAAAGAAGTGTCTCTTTGAGACATCTTTCCACATTCCTTCATTTGTTTCACTCCACTGGGATTTGCCCAGCCCCCCAGCTTAACCTTTGCTTCTTTGGCTTACTTAGTAGCCTCAAAATGGGAAACATTATGAAAAGAAGCACAAGTGTCAGAGCAGCCAGCTGGCAGAGGGAAATTCCAGTCATATTGTGGATCTCCTTGTGAGCTTTTTATTTCAGTTGTTCTTTGGCACACACAACTCAAAAGCTCAGCTGGCTGTCTGCTTCTTCAGAGATGACAACTCTGCAATATTCCAAAAATCCAAACACATCTAAGCAGATCTGGTCTTTGCAGGTATTGAGCAAACTAAAGTGAGTGAAAAAACTATAAGCCAGTGCTTTGGTCATTTATGGTTGAGAAACAGTCATAAGAGTAATAAAGTACCATCCTCTTTATAATCTGGCTTTGGGTGTCCAGTAGGCTAAAGGGCTGAGAATCAAGTCCTCAAACTTAGCCCTGTTGTATCATAACCATGCCCAGAACAGCTCTGTCTTAGAGAATCAAGTTAAGGCATTCACTTGGCATGTGAGGGGTTCCAGGCTCCAGCTATAGCCTTCTATCAACTCTGGCTCCCCAAATATGCCAGGCTGCCTTTCAGAGGCTGCACAACTGGCACTGCCATGGAATGCAGGGAGAAATTGTGAAATTGTGCTTTTTCTTATCTTAGTGGGCAGGGAGCAGAGAAAGCCTCCTCAGAAGTGCAGATTGTTTCTGTGGAAAAGAAAAAAACGAGGCCACCAATCAGCAACCAAGAAAAGGAAAATACAGAGTTCCCTCTAAGAGAACTAAGAGTTTCAATCCAGGAGGATACCCTAGGTACCCCAGCTCTAACACAATAACAGCAAACTCCATTGTTTGTCTAGGTGCCAAATAAAAAAGAAAACTAATAATTACTCAGTATTTATTAGCGCATATTAGAAACATTAAAAAAAATCTCAGACTTTAGTGTCAAGCTGCCTGCAATAAAATTCAGGTTCTATCTGATGAGTCCATTTCCTTATAAGTTAAATTGGAGTAATAATAGTATTTATTTCAAAGAATAGTCAAGAGGGCTGTAAAATAAATCAATATTTATAATATTGATTACTATAAATATTATAAATATAATATTATAAATATTATAATACAGGGAACATGGGCTAGTATGTAGCAAGTAACATATAAGCATTTACTAAACTGAAATTTTGGACCCAATGAACCCAATTTTGGACCAATTGGTAATTACTGGTCATTGTTGGTGGGTAGTATGATAATATATTTGAAGAGGTGTGAAACTGTATCTCTAAATCATGGAGTATTGTAAACCAATGTTACCTCAATGAAAAAATGAACCAATTAAAAACATGTAAATGTTATTTCCCAAAATAATGTATTTTCTAAACATCTACCCCCTGATTTTTTAGATGGTAGTTCATTGTAATTATATAGGTACTAGAATGTCTGTAGCAGGACTATCATAGTAGTCCCTGCCTGAAAATTACTCAAGTGTATCTAATATTAGAATGGTATAGTAACACAATATACCGCAATTAAAAACAAAAGACCTACTACTACTTGCAACAGTATGGATAAATCTCGCAATTATAGTGAGTGTAAAATTTCATATACATAAAACAATATATACTGTGTAATTCCACTTATATTCAGTACAAAAACTGGCAAAACCAGTCTGTCCTTTTAGATGTTAGGATAATTGTTACCATTTGTACAGGAGGCTTTTGGGGTGCTGGAAATGCATTGATTTTTAGTCTGGGTACTGTTTACACAGGTGTGTTCATGTGAAAATTCATGAAGCCAGTATGTTTATGCTCCATGTACTTTTTATATGAATTTTGTACCTAATAAAATGTTAAAATGGTCTGGTAAAATAAAGTGAACCTTTTATAATAAGAAGAAAATGATAAAAAATTAACATACAAACTAGAAAGGTAATTAGAAATATAATCAGTAGACTCTTTGAAGTTTGCAGATGGAAACTTGCTCATGGTTAAAACCAATCAAAGAAAGATTTGCAAGGCTTTTGGTGGTTAAATTTTAACAACACCTATAGTTGACCCTATACATGCATTTGTCCTTGTGACCATCTCAAATTTGTATCACTTCTATATCATCTGAATATTTTCATTTTACTTAGCACAAATTCAAGTGGTTTAATTATACTGGAGATGGTATCATTTTATTACAACCTTGTCTTTCTCAATCCCATTTTCCCCATTCAGCACCTTCATCCCCCATCTGGAAGATGCTCACAGTGAAAGCTCCTGCTTCTCCTGAAACTGCCTTTCTGACTGTTCCCGCTATCTTAGGGATCTTTCAAAACAGCAATCCCAATATTCAATCAATAGCTACCAAATGTTCTTATAAACACTATTCTTTCTACAGTAAAAGAAACACAGCTGAGAAATTTTTATTATCATACAAACAACTAAATAACTGTCATGTTGCAGCATTATCTTATAATAAGCAAGTTGACAGGCAGTCTCTTTAATAAAATACTATTGGTGTCAATGAGCATAATGCAGGTACTCAGGAAATACTGAAGTAGTTGGTGAATTATTCTGGTAATTATAAAACATATTGATACGTTCGAGAAAGTATGAGTCTATGGAGAAGTGACTTCCATGATCCAAAGTTTTATGTATGATTACAGAAAAAGGTTCCATGAAGAGTTTGCTAGTGGGCCTCCCTGGTGGCGCAGCGGTTGAGCGCTGCACTGTGGAGCTGTCGACAGCTCGCGATGCGAGTTCGACGCCCAGCCGGGGAGAATCCCACATGGTGTGGCAGACCTCTCCTGCCTCGCCCGCTGCTCCCCTCAGCAGTGTATTTCTGATCTGCCTGTTCTGCTCCCCTCTCTGTCTCTGGTGAACGCTCTCGCCGCCCCACGCCTCTGGCCTGTACCCCAGCTTGTATGTATAAATAAATAAATCTTTTTTAAAAAAAGAGTTTGTTAGTTCTATATAGAAATTTAACTTCTTGGAGAAATTGGTAATTTAGAAGATGCTTAAATGGAGGAAATCAGTTGGCTGACGGAAAGATATGAATGTGGAAGATCCCTGACTTCTGAGCCCCTTGTTTTGTTAGTGACCAAATACAAGAGTACTTAAAGTCCGGTTGCTTTTGGTAATTATTCCTTGATTGAATTAATGAATGAATGAAAGAAATGAAAAACAGAATCCTTGAATATGCTAATGAAGATCTTATCTGTCACATACGGATCTTAGATCAAATCTTTAGAAAGTTGAACTCAGAACATTTTTGGGGGGGATTCTAGATTTTCAATCAAGAATCTGCTGAATATTTCACAAGACTCAGAATATCTTTGTATGTACAAAAATATTTTCTGGTTAGGATGCATCTAGGTAAAAATAATAAAAACAGCACTTTAGCCACTATAACAGCCTATAACAGCACTATAGATTCAATAAGTTTTACTTTGGATGGGCACTAACTTTAAGTATAATAAGGGAAAACAGTTTATCATATTATAAGGAATTTTCTTTCAGGAAAATTAACTAGATAGCTATAGCTATATCTCTGTTCTTTTAGATAATAGCATTTTCAAAAAGGTTTAAAAAGAATACTGAAAAATCAACAGTCCATTATCAGTTCATCCTACTCAGGAGAGCAGATGATTATTATGTTATGCTATTACTATATTTATTATTTGTTTATATTTTACATATTCAAACTATTGTAGTTAATTCTTTTAACTACTGTCAGGCAGTATTATGATTTCTACTTTACAAATGAGGAAACAGACTTCCTAAATAACTTGTCCAGGTCATAATTCATAAATGGAAGAAACAGCATTCAATCCTGGTCCATCTGGTTCCCAAATCTGCTTAGTCTCTACTCTGCAAGCCTATCTCTAGAGAAAGCTAGATAAATGCCAGATGAATGAACACACACACACACACACACACACACACACACACACACACACACTTCTCTCCTAACTTAATAAAAAATCTTGTATTGGCATCAAAAAAATAGGTGCTATAAATTATTATATAGGCAATAAAAATGCAACAAAGCATCTTCTGAATTGAATAAAATGTGTTTTTTCTTGTAAGCACTCAATTGACTGTCATCACTACATTAACTTGGGTTGTAATCGAAGTACAATGAAAATTCAGAAAAATTTTATGGTTGATGATTCCTTTCATTTACTTCTTTCTTTGTAAATGTCACTGGGTGCTAGGAAGCACTACCCTCTGAAGGGATCCCCTTGTCTTCAAGCTTCTAGTCTCTCTGACACTATGTTTATTCCTAGATGACAATGGGGAGCCCTTTGATGAGACTCCCTTTGCACTGGTATGTCAATGGAATTTGATAGAACAACTTCTCTCAGGCTCCTTCAAACACTATCTTTCCATTTCAAACTGCTACCAAGTATGTGACTGCTAAATCGAAATTTTTAGGGAAAGAAATAAACCATATGTTGCTTTCCCCTTTAGCATATTTTAACCATATGGTACTAGGAATGGGAATGTAACAGAGTCAGTAATTTAGATTCCCAGTGCTCCCTACACTACTATTCCCTAGCTAATTGAAAATAAAAAATCCCTACTACTGGCCTGGAAAAATTGTCTTTGCCAAATAATTAAGAGGCGGGGTTAGGAAAAAGATTATAATTGAAAGTTGCACTCGTGATGAAGTGGGTCTGGGCTGGAGGACACCACTCAAGCCCTTAGTTTACAGAATACACACTGAACTCCTATGAGAATTCTCTTCATTTGTACTAAGTTCTGGCATGGAACAGAGCTTCCAGGTTGTCGCTGATACACTACTTATTGTTGTTAACATAAGGACTAAGCCTGTACATTATATTTCATTTGATTTACATTTACTGAATACTTCATAAGTGACAGGAGTTATTCTGGGTAACACCACAAAAATGTTTCCACAGTGGCAAAACAACAAATATCTTCGACATGAAACTAATAGGATTTGAAGATTTTTAAAAAGCATATTTAAAGTAAAAACTTGTAAGGCTTAGAAAGTAGAAAAATTATGAAATTAGTCATGGGTCAGAAGAGAAATGCTCATGGGTCAAATACAGTTATTTATTTAGATAAATAAAAGATCGAATATATTATGAAGATGGTATTTCTTGTCAGTATTTTATTTGGTGTCTCTAGCCTTATAAGTGAAACTGGTCTATACTTTTCTTGTGTATTTCCATCGATCTACCTGTTCTGCTCCTCACTGTGTCTCTGGTGAACCATCTTGCCGCCCCACGCCTCTGGCCTGTACCCCAGAATTGTATGCATAAATAAATAAATCTTAAAAAAAAAAAACTGCCCTCTACAATGACACAGGTGATGCCCACACCTGTATCAGTGTCCAAAAGAAGTTTCTTAGTCACACCTGAATTCAAATGGGCAGGGAAATCCAATGCTATAATGTATCTAGCTAGAATAGAGTATTTGTATATTTTCCTACTTACCTTTATATTTTTTTATCCTTCTCTGCTGGGTTGGGAACTATAAAATGAATTGTTATTTTAATGGTCATTCTTAAGATGTTTCAAACATACCTACTTAATTATACTTATTTTCTTAACAAAGTATAAATATTATGTAATAATTTTATCTTCCATCCAAATTCAACAAAACCTTGATGGTCTCTAATTACATCTTTTTTTTTTTTTTTTTGCTTTGGTTTAAAAAAATATCAATTCTTTTTTGATCTTTGCCTTATATTAATAACCATATACTTTAGTATCAAGATTTCTAATTGATTTTTCTCTTTTCGTATATACTAGGTCCTATTGAATTTGTTTGTTTTGTTTCATAATTTCATGTCTCTTTAAATTGGGAACCTGCAACTATGGCTCTTGGGCTGTATTTGGCTCCTTGTTGTTTCTATAAATAAAGCCCTATTGGAATATAGCCATATCCATTCATTTATGTACTGTATATGACTGCTTTATCTATAACAACAGAGTCAATTAGTTACTAAAGAGACAGTACGGTCAGCAAAGTCAGAAAATATTTACTACCTGGCACTTCACAAAAAAAAAGAAAAAAAGCTTACAGTACACTGCTATTAACAAATAAAGACCTGCACTGTTTTTCTATTGATCACTTAAACATATTTTTAAAAAATCTTTGTCAGAACGTTTTACATTAATTAAACCTAGAGGGTTAGTTTTCTTAGAATTTCTTCATATATTTTAAAATTTTGGATTATACGTTTGTTTTGAGAGGGAAATGTTTTTCATAAGTATTATTGTTACTTTTTCCTCTCTCCTAGTGTCTGTCCTCCATTCTAGTCATTTTGTGATTACCACCACTGGGGCCCAGCCTTACAGTATGGAAATTAGTCTTAGAATTGCAGTTAGGTTGACGATACTTTCCCTCGTGGTCACTGTGGTATTCTTGTAGATCCAATCATCAAACAGGGAGTAACTTTTACAGGTATAAGATTACTCCCCGCCATCAGCCTCATTAGATTCATGACTTGCGTAAGTTAATAGTATGTTCTGAGACCCTTTTTATCAGAGAAGGAGGCAGACCCTCTAGAGCCACTAGCTTCATTTGATACCTGGTTGAAATCTCACACCTTTTGGGTGCCAGTCCCTACTTATTGTTGCCTGCTCCTAAACTAAAAAGCTACCAAAATTATATATTTTTCCTACTCATCTCTTTTGATTTCTCTTCTTTCTGAGGCACAGAATTGGTTATTATATTTAAAAAATTTTTAAGTGTATTATTGGCATGTATTTGGAGTAGAGGCATGAATTTTCAGCACTATCTTGATCGACAATCTCCAATATGTATTTTATGTGATGATATGGTGAGGTCTATTTACTATGTAATTTAAACCATAAGCTTTGAGTTAAAATGAAATTACCTGAGTGACTGTGATAAAACCATTATATTATATGACAAAGTGAATTCATGTTAACTTTCTCATGGGACATATCACATTTTGAAAGCTTAACTTTCAAATGGACTGAATAAAGTAAATCACACATTTCATTCAACAGAAAATAACTATTTTTATAAGACACATATAAAAATGATTTCAAGAGGAATCTCAATCCTGCATTTGATAAAAATAAGAGACAAAATCAGTAGTTTATGAAGGTTTTAAGTTTTTTGAGACAAAGAGGTAAAGAAAATTACATGGACAAAAAATTATAGTAACTTATGAAGAAAGTTATCATTATATTAATTAATAGTTTTTCATTTATTCCAAATCTTTAATTTTAGAGATTAGGTTAATGGCCAACTGTTCCTTTATTGCTTAACAGCTGAGGAAACAAAGAATGTAATAACCAATTTTTTAAAGCTTGGATCTGACTGCCTTATATAGTATTTTTGTTTTCTACTTGATTTCCAAATGAACTTTGAGTGTCATATGTTGAATATTAGAGAAGACAGAAAAAGGCTGAGCTCCTGGGTCATTGTCTGACTAGAAACATCCACACTAGAGTGTTATATGAATGGGAAATAAACTCGTGTCACACCCTGTAGATTTTGGTGGTTTATCTGTTACTATAGCTGGGTGTTATCTAAACTAATGAAATATCAAACCCATTCCCCTAGCAAACTTTTTTAATGCATTTTTAGGTTGAACACACATTCTTCTAGAGCTATAATTCATAGGTATGTCGGAGGAAAGTAGGAAAATTTGCCTTATACTTAAGAAAGTTAATTCCATGAAACCAACTCTGGGCTTTTTACAATTGAAAACAAGCTATACTTAGATGATAGAGTCATTTTATTTTCCATTATTGTAAAATAAAAACATTTTATTTATTTAGGTGTTATTTTGGTATTCTATTTCTGTTGAATGGTTGTTTGTTTAATTATGTAAACTTAGTCCCCCAAATTGAAAAGGGGCTTGAATAAAGTCTATAAAAGTTTAAAAGTTATCATTGGGGACGATATACATGCTGCATAGTGTCCTAAATCCTCCATAACAATCAACAGGATTTTCTTAGTGAAGCTTGAGAAAGACTATTTTAGAACCAATAAAATAAAGGAGTTCCAGCACTCTTGTAAACAATTTGCACTACCCTCTCTGGAAATTGCTTATCTATTTCTTCTAACAGATATTTATTGAGCAATTGCCATTTATAAACTGCCACGCTGAACCCCTCAAGCAATGAAAAAGAAATATGAGTCACTGTCTTATTACAGCCTCTGCCTTCCAGGATCTTAAATTTTCCAGGCAAAAGGTACTCACATCATCATATGAGATAGTGTATGATAAATGCCAAGAATGGTAGAACAATAAGTGATTGAGGGACTTAATCCAGAGAAAGGATACAGGGCCTCTAGTTGGGACATTAGAGGAGGTTTAACAATGGAAGCAAGATTTGAGAAGTATTTTCATAAATGTGAAGATCAGGTTTTTGAAAATAATCACAATAAGTTGAAGAGTCAATAAAACATGGCAACCAGGTTGCTGACTGTGTTCAGACCCTCCCATGAGGCATTCTTACCAAGTTTTAGAGTGAAAAGATTCTGGGATTATGTTATATTATCCATAAAAAATAGAGATTTATAGCTCCCACTATAAATTGAACTCAAAATGGACATCTTTTGCACATTATAATGAAATCATAACAAATCTAGACTTGGCATTGTTTTCTTAAGGCCAGGATATGATTTCAAAGGATAAGCAGAGACAGAATTTATCAAAGATATCACAGGATTCAATGAATGTCTCTGAGCCTAAGTGTCTTATGTCAACTGGTAAATGTTTCTACATTGTCTATGTTAACAGGAATTGGGAAAATCAAATGGGGAATGTACAAGAAAGTGTTTTCTAAATTATCAAATACTATGACAATGCAAAGAGGTAAAGGATGCATGGTCAATTAAAGATAGACATAGATTTCTTTGACACTTCTTCCGTTAAAAGGTAGTCTTTGCCCTGTCTCATGACTGTGGATGGATGTGATGACTGTTTTGAGCAATAGAACATAATGCAAGTGATAATGTGACTACTGCTCTTAAGAGACCAGCTCTTAAAGAGATCGGCACATTCCGTGTTCTTTATTATAGGAATTTTTGCTGTTGAAACTGAATTACCATGCTGTGAGGAAGCCTAAGTATGCTCATGGAGAGGCCAATGTGAGAAGAACTGAGGCTTCAACCACCTTTGTTGCCAACAATTGTCACCAGCTTTTTATAAATTGCAGTTTTGTTAGTAAAATGAATGGTAGCAGCTGTTTTAAACCAAATTGTGAGGTGGTTTGTCACTCAGCAATAAATGACCAGAACAGAATGCTTATGAAATGGATTACTATAATATTTCAGAATATGCTTTAACTTAATATACATATTTATTTGCTTAACTGATTTTCATGAAGTATTTTGAGATATCTTTGAAAACAAAATGTTTCCAAGAAAGGAAAGGAGACTTTAGTTAGGTTAAGTTTTATCACCAGCAACTCCACCATTTGATTCTTAGAGCCTGTGGCTCCAAAGATATTTGAGGTGTTTATGGCAAAATCAGTATGAGATTTGGAGATTGTGTTAAAGTTTACTCAAAAAAATCATATCAGACAGGCTGGAGAAAGGTTCTATTCTTTTTATCAATATGCTATTCTTTTAAAAAATAACTTTTGGTTTACTACTGAGACCTTAAGGAACTGAACAACTGAACATGGGACAAAGATGACTCTGTGACCTATTTTTCACTAGATATTATCTGACTCATCTAGACTAAAGAAGGTCTTTCAACATTTCTTTTAGTATATTTCTGTTAAAGCCAATTCTCTCAAGTTCTATCTGTCTGAAAATATCTTTATTTCACCTTAATTTTTGAAGGATATTTTCATACCAGATGGAATTCTAAGTTGACAGCTTTCATTTTCTTTCAGCATTTTAAAGATGGCATGCCACTGTCAGATGATTTTCATTATTTCTAATGGAGTCTGTCATTATTATTGTTGTTCCCCCCGCCCGCCCATGTATTGTTTATAGTGTGTGTGTGTATGTGTGTTTGCTTTTAAAATTCTCTTTTTATTTTTGGTTTTCAAATATTTGATTTTGTTTTTATACTGTTTGTGACCTACTACTTTTTTTTTTTTTGGCCTTAGAGCTATGGATCAATATCCTTCATTAATATTAGATATTTTTTGGCCATTATATTTTCATATATTTCTTTGACTCCGTTTTCTATTCTGTTCTACTTCTTGAAATCTAATGCATGTATATTTGACCATGGATTTGGGATGCTTTTCTTATTTTTTTTTCTCCTTTCATTTTAGTTTGGATAAACTAATTTTACTAAGAATTCACTGATCTTTTGATTTATCTAGGCTGCTGTAAAATAAATGAATTAATTCTACATTTATAATAGTATATTTTAAATTGCTAGAATTACCTTTTGTTTATCTAAGAAATTTTAGGACACTACTAAAATGAAATCCCCTATCTGCTATCACACATTAACTACTTTTTCCATTAATTTTGAAAACATATTGAAATTTTTATTTGTTAATTCTAGCATAACATTAGGTCATGCTTGGGTTAACTTCTATTGACTATCATATTGCTGGATCATATCACACTACTTATTTGCATGCCACCCAACTTTAATTGTATGCAAAAGGAAATTTAAGTTTTATTAACTCAAGAAAAAGTACTATCTATGCCTGCTTTATGCTGCATGTGATGAAGCTGAAGCAATATAATCTGTAGTTGAGCTAAGTCTGAAGTTTGTGGTTTTTGTTATTTCTGTTAGTTCACCATGGGTTCAATTTTTTTTTTTTTTTTTTTTAGGTTTCAGATGCTTTATGAGAGGTTTTGCAAGTAGTTTATATGAGCACCAATATATGGAACTATTTTAATGTTTTATAGCCCCACAGCTATATTTCTACCCCACCCATATCTTAGGGTTCCTATTTTCTCTTTTGCTCTTCCTCCTTGTCCATAAATTTATGTTTCTTCTCTCCTAAGAGCTCAAAAGGCACTTCTCTCCAAAGAAGAAAAGCAAATGGCCAACAGATACATGAAAAAATGCTCAACATCACTTATAATCAAGGAAATGCAAATCAAAACCACTATGAGATACCACCTCACACCGGTGAGGATGGCACACATTAAAAATACAGGCAACAACAAATGCTGGAAAGGATGTGGGGAAAAAGGAACTCTTCTACACTGCTGGTGGGAATGTGAACTGGTCCAACCACTATGGAAAGCTGTATGGCGATTCCTCAAACTGCTAAACATGGAGCTTCCATACGACCCAGC
Organism: Scalopus aquaticus; assembly: GCA_004024925.1. Lineage (NCBI taxonomy): Eukaryota > Metazoa > Chordata > Mammalia > Eulipotyphla > Talpidae > Scalopus > Scalopus aquaticus. The sequence goes on from PVIJ01022283.1 coordinate 15,919, forward strand.
AATCCCACTTTTGGGAATTTACCCAAAGGACACAAAAACACTAATCCGAAAGGATACATGCACCCATATGTTCATTGCAGCACTGTTCACAATAGCAAAGGTATGGAAGCAACCCAGATGTCCAAAAATAGATGATTGGTTCAAGAAGATGTGGTACATATACACAATGGAATACGATTCAGCATTCAAAGAAGATAAACACATGCAATTTGCAGCGACATGGATGGAATTAGAGGGGATCATACTCAGTGAAATAAGCCAGAAAGAAAGAGAAAAATATCAAATGGTTTCACTTATAACGGGACTATAAGGAAACCAAATAAGAGAGAGACAATCAGCAAGGGGGGGGGGGTGCGGGGCGGGGGAGGATAAGGGCACAAAATGGAACAGAAAAGAACACAAGGGACCATGGAGATGGATCACGGGTGAATTGGCGGTGGGCTACCCAAGGGGAATACAAAATGTAAAAGACATAAATAACAATAAAAATATATATTAAAAAAAATTTATGTTTCTTCTCTCCTAAGAAAGATTCTTCTTTTTCTGGGATTA
>PVIJ01022284.1:0-16467 GCA_004024925.1 Scalopus aquaticus
ACGGAGTCCCGTTTGCTCTTAACAGTTCTTGTAACGCTATTTCTACTTTCAGTTTTGAGGCTAAGGTCCCCATGCCTGCTCTTAGCCAGACTAACTTTGATACTATGTTTCCCTGCTCTTAGGCAGACTAACTTTGATACTATGTTTCCCTTGGCTCGTCCGTCACAGCGGAACTTTCAGTGAAACCTGCTCTTAGGCAAAATTGTCCGTCACAGCGGAACTTTTAGTGAAACCTGCGCAGAATCGTCCGTCACAGCGGAGCTTTCAAACCTGCCCTTACGGCAGCCTGCTCGTAAGCAGAATCGTCCGTCACAGCGAAACTTTTAGTGAAACCGGCTCTTTGGCAGAATCGTGTGCACAACCTTACCTGATCGTCACCTCCGCTTATCCCGGCGTCCCGGGTTTCGGCACCAGCTGTCGCGCGCGGTTCCCCGTCCAGCAGGAAAAAGACGCGACTCGGAGGCAATCTTCAAAATGGTCTCTTTATTCTTCTCTCCCCCAACCTCTTTATTGTTCTCTTTATATACAATGTTTCCACCAATTCTCATACTGTGCTATTGGGCTGCTCCAATCAGGGTAAAGGTCAAACTGGGCCCGACCAATGGTCTTAGTGATCACGCACGCACGAGCTCCAAAGCCACTGTACACGTGAACATCATGGGCTATGGCTATCCTGTTTACCCACTCTCAAAGCTCCGCCCCCTCATTCCTCCGGCGCCATCTTGTAATGGCGGACCTAGCTCCTCTTTCCTCCGGCGCCATCTTGTCCTCGGGCGCCATATTGTAACCGCGCCCCACAAGAAACTTCACCAAACACAACTGTGAGGTCAGGATCATAATCTCAGAGCACAAATGTCCAGCACTCGGGGACTCGCACAAGAGAAGGGACATTAGGAGAGACTCCAGAATTCTCAACAGCTTAGAAGTGAGGAGAGTTTTAATGCTGAAAGATCCATCTGAGTTTTCCCTGCAGCATTCAGCTCAAGGACCTGAGCAGAACTTCCAAGCCTTAACCAGCCTCACATTTGTTTGTGGAAGGAATGAGGAATATTGCTATTTTCATTTATTTTGATCACTGAGACACAGCAGAACTCCCTGTGTTAATAACATATTAACAACATCATCTATTTCCTCACCAACAAGGGTTCCCAGCGCTTATATAATTATGGGTCATAGATGCCGGGCTGCTCCTGCTCATGCAGTTCAGTCCTGAGAACTGCCCACAGCATGACTGTCCCTCCAAGCTGCCTGGGGGCTGCCATCTGGACATGCAGAGCTGGGCTCCAGGACACCCATTCCACGGAGGGCCCGGGGTATTTTCCACATTTGAGTCTGGGATCCAGGCTCGCTCTGGTTGTCTAGGCCTCCTGGGTGTGAGACCCCACAAGGCCCACACTACCCCAGTCCCGCCGTGGATTCCTATGGAATATTCACTTCAACAAGTAGATTTTCCAGGCCTTACCTATCATCACCTTTGATCGATAGTTTGTATAAAATGTGGAATGTGTTTATATTATGGGAAAGATATTCCTACAATTTGTCTACTCGCATGACAAATCTCTGTTCCTTGTCCGGGGAGATGGGGCAGTGGAACCAGCCATCAGCTCCTCAGTGATGCCCCGGGAGTAGCACTACAGTGACAGAGCTCAGAGTCAGACCACAAATAGGGGCCTCCAGCTCTCTTTTCCTATGTCATGTCTGAAGTAGCCACTGAAAAGGTCCCCCACAACACTGCTGAAAGACACCAGATTTGAGCCATGTCAGGGCCCAGCAGCAGTGATATTCTATGCCCCTGTGGTATTTATAGAAGAGGTGTAAGGGGGTTCACAACTTCTGATTTTGCAGGTCCACATAGATCTGTCATGATCTGTGAGTTGACGAGTTGTAGGACAAATTTTATGCATAATATAAACACACCTCACTTTTTACATAAACTGTTGAATAAAGGTGATAATAAGTAAGGCTTGGAAAAATTTCTGGGTTCAACTAAACATTCATTAGAAATCCTGAGATGGGCAGCAATTTTGTGAAAATGTATTTCTACCTACCACATCGCTGGTGTCAGGAATTGATAGCCTGATCACTTTGGGTGTGGGTCTGTGGGGTGCTTGCGCGGGAAAGCCCTGGAGTTGTCAGAATTTGAGTGAGGATTCAGGTACCAGTCCAGCCACCCCAGAGTCCTGGGGGGAGGCCCCTGCACTTCCGCTCTCACACAGCCCAGCACTGGGCAGTGTTGTGTCCTGGCACACTGGCCCACTACCTGGGGGACTGTCACTGAATGTTGGTAAGTTGATCAACAATCACCTGGGTGGAGATCTACAAAGACACTGCCAGGAAACACATGAGGAGGTATCAGGGGCTGCTGGCCTTGCCAGGGGACACACCCATGGGATACCATTTACCCAGTTCAGACACAGAGGAGCAGCTTCAAAAACATCCTGTCAGTAGGAAACCTGAGAAACTCTAGGACTCAGGATGAACACATGGTGATCGGTCTGTTCCCAGTCATCAATTTCTCATTCCGCCAGTCATGTGCCTGGTAGGAACATGGCTGACCCATCAGGCATTCACCAATGACAACCTATGCCTTCCCTCAAGAATTCCCCTCAACCTTTACCTTCACCCAACACACACACACACACACACACACACACACACACACAGAGGGAGAAGGCATGTGTGGGATGCTCAGGTGGGAACATAGGTATCTTCTCACTCCCTGGACAGCCTGAGACTGTTACCTTTGGTTACTTCCTGTGAAATGGCCAGGACAGAGTGGCCAGGAGGGCTAAGTGGGGAATGGGAACCATTATCAAGGCTCATACTCTGGGTTTTCCAGAATCTACAGCCTTTGAGGGTCAGGTGCCAACAGAAGAACATCTTCCTCCATTGTCAAGTGAACTGGCACAGCACTGCCACTAGGATCTTGTTGCCTGGTTGGCAGAGTTCTAAGCTCTGTGGGGTCTACCACCAGGAAGTGAGGTCACTTGTTCAGGGACACATTTTCTGTTGGCTTCCTTCAATCTCACCTTCACAAAGTCCAGTCTGTGCTACTGATGTTCTTCCCCTGGTAGATCCTCAATGTACACACTAACCCAAAACATGCCTCATCCCAGGTATCTGGGTAAATAATGATGTCCTAAGATGAGGAATCTCGCCTGAATTCAGACATCCATTCCTTAGGTCCTGGGTCCTGGGACTGTCACTCTTTCTCTCAGGCACCCCCTATCTTTCACACTACCCAGTGGCGTCCGAGAGAGTCCACCTCCTGGGGTCATCATCTGCTCTGTGTGTGATATTATCTCAACACCTGTGGTCTGGTGGACACAGCGGAGAGGGACAGATTTTGGAGCACTTTTGAAACAGAAATGGGTTCCAGCCTGGTCACATTGTAACCTTCATTTCCCAGATACCTTGCAGTAATGTCTGTTTCCTGAGGGAGCTGAAATTAATGCTAATTCAGATATTGCCATTTGCTGACATAAAGTACAGAAATGTTTCCTATTCAATTGAGAATGAGACTCAAGTGCTTCATCTTGACACTTGATAAGGGCAGAATCCACAATGGCTCCTGTGGCCCCATCCAAAGCATACACATCCCTGGGTCACCACAGAGTGGTCAGTGCCTGGATACTGACCAACAGGACACAGATAAATGGGGAGGATTCTGTGGCTATATGTTAACCTACTACCCTTGTTTCCTCCCTCCTTATTTTCCTCACTAGATGCCTTTCTCTTTCACATCTTCCCACATTCCTAAACTAGGGAGATAAACACAGATGTTGTGAGCTGTCCTATGCAGAGGCCGCGTAGGAGAGCATCCAGGCAGTACTCAAGACACCTCACGGGAGAATTCAGGTGCTTTGTTCAAACTGCAACCTTAACCCTGGTGGTGAATTTGAGACTAAATTTCTGGCTTCTGAGACACCCGAGTCTCAGAATCAAGCTCTTCTATGTCTAGACATTTGACTCACACACATTATGAGCTACTAGCTGAGGTTAAAGAGAAGTATTAGGGCAGTGTTGTCAGAAAGGAACTGAAGACGAACAGTCTCTCAAGGCCAGGTATGGGCCATGCCATCTTCCCTCCTGTCCTCCTCCCCCCTTTCCTCCTGTCTCCCCCATGTCCCCTGCAGTCTCACTGACAGCCTCTCTAACATCCTTTGCAGGACTCACTTTTGCCCATGAGCATCCGTAGTAGTGGTGTTTCTCCCTGACACACTGATCCCACCCTGTGAATGTCTGGCCCCCTGTTGTCATCAGAGACGCCACCAGACACCACTCCCAATAGACTCCCCCCAAGCCTCCCTCTATACACACTCTGTATTTTCAGAAGGGCACAAGCTCCTGTCGTCAACATGCATTCCCTTTCATGCTCTGACCTGTCCCTTTCACACCGACAGCTCCAGAATGGCAGGGCTCGTGATGTGATGTTGAGACACAGTGGGGCACTGCAGGGCAGCTGGCATAGGGGAGTGTTGGCTCCTAAGTGAGAAGCCTTTGGAGCCTCTTCCCTCTCTCCAGCTACACTGCACAGACTGACCCTGGTCACAGGAGTTCAAGGTGTTTCTGACTCATGGGTCATCACAATGGGATCTCTGTGACTACACGGCAGCGCGAGGAGCAGGGGACACCACTGGCACAGGGGACTGGCTGACCACTTGTCACCAGAATTAACACTGCACCCCAGGCCAGGACACCACCAAGATATCTGTCATCTTTACTTGGCTGTCAAGGCCCTGGGTCACCGGAGCTTCGTGGGAAACTCAGCAGACTCAGCAGGCTGTCAAAGCAGATCAAAGGGCCTCAGAAGGCTCCTGTCCCCCCGATTTTGTCTGCCCTCACCAGGCATCCTCTTTACTGAGGAGGAATTCACTCAGCCAAGTCAATAATTTTCCCCAACATCCAAATGGGGTCTCTGTGAAGCTGGTGTATGCCGTTAATTTAGCCCTTCAACCACCACAGGTTCTTGTCCCACGAAGCTATAAGAAGAAATTTTCAGACATTTTACATAAGCAAGCAGAGAGAAGAAAACTTTATTCAAGAAAGTAAAGGTTATTTAGAGGTTGAGAACAAAAGCAAGGACTCAAAGTCAGCAATGCCAAGGAGGAGCAAATGTTGCCTTTCTGGGCCAGTGCCAAAGGCTATTTAAACTCTTTTTTCTCTAATCTAAAATCTCATCATCATCCTATTTTGTGATTGGCTCTTTCTACTATTGGCTATATGCCCCCAGGCAAATGTGCCCAGTTTCCCAGCTCTTATTTGAATTTGTCTTTCTAACACCCCATTAAAGGTCTCTTAAAATGTAGTCTCAGTTAGACTTAAATTTCAGCATTAAAATTCACTGTGATCATTTGCCCTCCTGAATTCCTCGGCCCTTATCCCAAAGTCCCTACCTATGCTGTTCCTGAAGCTGCCTAACTAAGCCTAACTTGCCCTGGGACACACCCACCTCTGTCCAGATGGAGCCCCTACCTGCTGTTAGGACAGAGGGCATTCCTCTGATCAGTAACTGCTTCCTGCTGAAAAAGGGGGATTTGGGGAAGCAGTCAGGGCTCCACAGCAGAGAGAAGCTCTAAGGGACCTGGGAGGAAGGGTGCTGGAGGCGTCATACAGGGCTCCATCTGATGGACCATTTAGAGTTTGATTGTTTCCAGGCGAGAAGACATGATTCTGATGAGGGTGTTGAGGATGCAGGGCCCAAACAAGAGAATAATGAAGAAAATTAGTAAGGGAATATGCAAGGGGAGCAACCAGGACAGAAGTCGATTTCCTACACAGGCAAAGATTGACTAGAGCCAACTAGGCCCTTGTCCTGTCTGCCTTTTAAGATCATCTGTAATATGGATATTTTTCTTTAACACCTCCAGGTCTTCTTCTACCTCACTAGAAGTGTTAATCCAAAAAACAACATGTTTCATATAGGAGGGCACGGACCCCTCCGACTTCAGCTGTCAGCAGGTCTAGGGCTCCGCGGTTCTGTGTAACTGCTGAGGCTCAGGAATTCAGAGACTATTGCTGAGCCTCGATAGAGTGTCCTGTGGGTAGAAAAAATGTCCACCCTTGTTGTACTCTAGTGGTCAGATTTAAAACTAACTTTTGTGGAAGATGAATTCCTGCAAACCAAAAGAATGCACATGCAATAGTTTTTCCAAAGCCAGGATATTATAAAGTTGTCGTGCCCACGTTCTCACCAGTCATAGAGTGTTAGAGAGATCTCAAAGGAGGGCATATTGATATTCCACTTAGGTCTTGCAGACAGTAGTGTTCAAGAAATTAGCATAGTTTGGAGATTGTCCCTGAAAAGGACATTTGTTATGGGTTGAGAAAAGTGAAGTCAGGCACAGATGCAATGCTCAGCGGCCTGTCCCATATTGGAGGAGGATTATATACAAGTTTTGGCCAAGAAGAAAAAAAATGTCCTGTGTTTTTTAATGAGACAGCAGTCGTGGGTCCCTCTGGCCATGCCTTTAGAAATGAAGTTTGTATTCCCAGAGAATAGGGGACACATAAATATTTGACACAGTGTTTCCCTCTCTGAAATGGTCTGGGTAAAATCTGCACATGTGGGAGAGGAGCGTCATCTATTTAAATTGTGAACGTGCCAATTCACAAGTTGTGAACGAGCGGCTATTGTAGAGAGAATTACGGGGAATGAGCTGGAGAACATTGAGTTTGGGATAGGAGAAATAAGTGGGGTCAGACTCCCTGATATATTCCTCCATATCCCACATACTTCCAGTAAGACTCAGCAAGCGCCCCATATCTGCAACCATCCAACTTACACATGACCCGCACCCGAACTATCAAAAACCAGAAACTGGTCTTCTTGAGTGATGGCACTCAGTGGCACTGAGGCGAGTGCTTCCCTAGAGAATGAGAAATTACAGGGCTAGTGCTCATTTGCCGTGTCTCCCTGTGTGCCCCAGACACAAGGTGTGTTTACATCATTGAGTCTGTCACAGGAATAGTTAAATATAAAAGTGTATTTATAAAAGGTGAGGTTTAACCACCTTGAGTCTTGGAAAGTAGGTCCAACCAAAGTATTTTGAAAGGAAACCTGAGCGTAACCTCCTATTCTGTGTACTGAATTCATAGGGGGAGATACGGCTCAGGGCCAGCTTTCATTAAGTGGAAAAGAGACTAATTGTGTCCATTTATACTGGGAAGAAGTAGTCCCAATAGTAATATTCCCTTCTTCCCACACATGGAGGCTCATAAATGACTTAGTTCCTCAGCAGAAGCTGGTAGGGCCTGGGGGGGTGGGGGTGGGGAATCTTTGCACAGCACAGTCCCCTCTAGGGCACACCCAACAGTCACTCTAGTTCACTGTCTTTGCCATAGATTTAAGGATTAGTTCATGGGTGGCGATAAGACAGGGAAGAAGCCTGCAGAGGAAACACTAACAAAAAGAGCTTAATTGTACGATGGGCAGAGAAGCCCAACTGAAAGAACTGAGGCAAGATAAAATAAAAGAACTTTTTGACAAATATTTCACTCTGGGAGCATAACTGAGTATAATTCCAGGGCACACAGGAAAACTGCAAGATCGATTATAGCTGTAAATCCAATAAACAAAAACAACATGTGAAATTAAGCACTTTCCTCTGTAGCCGCCATTTGGACAGGAGAGGAAGGTCCTCTAGCTGCTCACAGGTCCAGGTGGAGAGGGGTGGAGCATTTTGTTCAGCATCCGGGGCTCTGAGGAGTTGGAATCCCAAGCTTTTACTCTAGTGTGATGAATGCAAGAATTCATCCCTGCCACCGTGACCACCATAGGAAGAGAGAGAACAAGGGGATAGGGACCCCCCATGAAGGGTTAAAAGAGGAGACTTAGTGGGAAGTTTTGACAAGAGCCAGATACCCCAGTTCAAAGAGAGAGACCGAATGACCAGAGCTATCAGGAGTCTCTGGTAAACTTTTATTTTAATAAGGCCTTGAAACTTAGCTAAGTTAGTAACAAATTTAGTCAATTCAACAGTTTCAGGGACAAAGAGTAAATCATTTTTGAGGAAGGGCCTGCCGTAACCTACCTCAGAAGGACTGAGACCAAGCATTTTGGAGTGTTTCTTATCCTTAAGAGAGTCATGGGCAAAAGAGCAGACCAAGGCTTCTGTGTCTCCTATGAGAGTTTTCCTAGACGTCTCTCAAGTATGTCATTAGCTTTTTCCCCCTTGCCAGAGGACTGGGGCCTCCAAGCCCAGTGTCGGTGAAAATCTATGCCTAAGGCCTGGGACACCTTTTGAGTGACTGCAGCTTTAAAAGCAGGGCTGTTGTCGCTCTGAAACCTGTGACACAGTACACATCTAGGAATGATTTCATGTATTAAAGTGCGAACCACTTACCTAGATATTTTGTTCTACAAGGAAAAGCCTCTACCCAGCTGTGAAAGTGTCTACCCAGACAAGGAGGTATTGAATCCAAATCTCATTGGATTCAAATCTCACCAGGGTCTGCCATATCTTTGGAGACATGGAGGTGCCATCCTCCTATTAAGAAGATAATATTTTCTGCACACTTTACCTGCCTTAATAGCTGGGTGAAGGTCTTTAGCATATTTTTGCCAGTGAATAAAGTCTTTGCCACATGATAAGAGTTTTCAATTCCAAAGTGGAAAGTTTGATGCAAGGTTTTAAGGACCCTCCATTGGGCACTGGATGGAAGATGTCATTTATCATCTTCTGTTTGCATCAACCCAAAGGGGAGCACAGTTCCTGCCTGAGACATGGTCTCCTCTAACTCCTACTGAGCATATTGAGGCGCTCTAGCCTTTGGTTTTCCTGTCCACAAGGGGACCCTGGACCTGTATGAAGTCCTCAGTGGCTGCTTTCTTTGCCTGGAAATTAACCTTTTTGTTCCCTTCTGTGATTTCATCAAATCCTCTCTGATGTCCACTGCAATGTATCACCACCACCTCAAGCAGTTTTGTTATTGCTTGCAATAGTCTATTTATTTCAACATAATATTTAATTGGGGATCCCTCAGAGTTTAGGAATCCCATTTCTTTCCAGATAGCAGAGTGCATGTGGAGAATGAAATATGCATATTTGGAATCCATATAGATATTTTTTCTCTGCCCTTGTCCTAGTTCTAGGGCTCTGGTCAAGGCTATCAACTCTGCCAGTTGGGCACTGGCACTTGGAGACAGCTGGTTTCAAGAACATCTAGAAGAGTAACTACAGCATACCCAGCCTGGCGCACCCCCTGGTCTACAAATGAACTCCAGTCCAAAAACATAGTCAGGTTGGGATTGATAAGAGGAGTGTCCTTTTGGCCCTCTTGGGCTGAGTAGCTAAAGGTCAGAACTTGCTGACAGTCATGTCCAGGAGTGTCATCAGTGGATTCTGGGAGGGACGTGAGTGGGTTTAAAGTTGAGCAGACCCGCGGTTACATTACAGATCCCTTCAAAAGGAGAAACTGATATTTTAATATCCGACTGTCTGAAAGTCACACATTGCCTTTAGAGTTTAACAAACTTGATAGTTCATGTGGTGTCTGTACTATCAAGCCCCTTCCATGGTTAGTTAATTGGCCTTGGGTCCCAGCAGAACTGCTGCAAAAATGGTTCTTGGGCAGTGCGGTCACCCACGGCCACTGGATCCAGTTTGCCTAAGTAAGCTACGGGCTGTTGAGCCCCTCCATTTGGTTGAATGACTACTCCAGTGCCATTCTTGCTCATCCTGTAGTAAAAAGATCTCCAGTAGGCAAACTGACAGCTCTGCCCTTGGCAGTGTGACTTTTAGAGTTTCAAAGGCATGGATGGCTTCAGGTGGCCACTGGGGATTTTAGACACCCCTCATGCTGAGTCTCTTCGAAAAATAGGGGCTGTGCTTTTTCCCCAAATCCAGGATTCCAAATTCTACAATATCCAGTTTTACCCTAAAATCCCTGTAACTGGTGAACAGTCTCAGGCTGGAGGTGATGAGAGATGTGTCTGACTCTCTCCTCTCCAAGTGCTTGCAGCCCCTGGGAAAGCAATAGGCCAAGATACTTGAACTGAGATCAGCATAGCTGGGCTTTTTCCCGGGATGCTCTGTCACCACAGTCAATCAGAAAGGTTAACAGTGCCTGACTCTTCAGCACACTGATCCTTCATCTTTGCACATAGAAGGAGGCCATACACACACTGAAGGACTAAAGATTCACTTGGAGGAGTGAATCTGTCCAAACCATAGGCTAAAACTTTCCCAAAGAGGTGACAACTGCCCCAGAACCCCTGGGGCATAATTGTCCACGTCAGCTGACTGCTAGGGTGTGAGGGGTCCACAAAAGCAAAACAAAATTGAGAATCTTTAGCTACAGGGGCACAGAAAAGTGGATCTTTAAAATCTAAAACTGTAAACCATGCCATCCCCTCAGGAATTTGGGACAAAACAGTATATGGATTTGCACCACAGGATGTAGTGGGAACTCTACATCTTTAGGCTTTTGAACTCCTAAGATAGGGGTGTTACAAATGCTGTTACGAGGGACTAAAAGTCCTTGTTGCTTTAGATTTTTAATAATGCCTTGTAACCTCGCCAGACTTCAGGTCATAGAGGGTATTGATGCTGAAGGGAAAATTGGTCAGGGATTTTAATCCAAATACTAACAGGGGATGCTGGTTTGGGTTTCCCAGTTCTCCCTCCAGTTGCCTGTATGTGTGGATTGACATCTACCTCCACTAGTGGCAGGCGCAGTTTAGTTTTCTTTAGTTTTCTGATCAATATCCATGTGGATGGAAGCTTGCATTTTTGCTAATAAATCTCATAAGAGTGGAGTCGGACTTTCAGGGACCACAGAAAGGCTCAGAAAATAACACTGAGTCCCAGTTGCAACTCAAATGTTGAATAAAAATTTAGACATTGTTTTGCCAGGTATGCCTTTAGCAGTCACTGACTCAAGGAAGCGTGTCCAGGACTATGAAGAAGGATAGTGTAAATGGCCCTTGAGTCAAAAGGAAGACAACATCCTGGCCCCCAACATTAAAGACCACCCAGGGACCCTGTGGGGTTATGATGGTGACAGGAGCCAGCGTCCACCAGGCCTCTTCATGCCTGTTTCTGTTCCGGCCCTTGGGGATCTGGCCCGGCTGCCTTTGGACCCAGGGACAGTCTCCCCACCAGTAGTGTCCTTGGCAGATCTGGCAGGGCCCAGGCGGCTTTCGCTGTCGCTTAGCACAGTCCTCTGAAGGGGCCCTGTGTCATAGAGGTGGCAGAGCCTGATTCCCATCCCTGCACCCTTCTTTCCTCCCGAACTCTGTTATAAAGACGCAAGTGGCAACAACAGGAGGTTTTCTGTTTAGGGCTGAAGGCCAATTTTTGTATCTTTCTCTTGATGTCTGGTGCCAATTGAATAATAAAGTTATCTTTTAACAGTGTTTGCCCTTCAGGAGATTCTGGTGTCATGGTAGTGACACCAGACCCTCAGCTGGTCCGTGAAGGCTGATGCACTTTCACTTGCTCTCTGTATTCCTTCTGCTAGTTTTGAGTAGTTTAATGACTCGGAGTGTTACTTTTTTTTTTAAAGATTTATTTATTTACTTATACATAGAAGAATTGGGGTATAGGCCAGAGGTGTGGTGGGGAGAGAAGACTGACCAGAAACAGTGAGGGGCAGAACAGGCAAATCTACTGAAACACACTGCTGAGGGGATCAGCTGGCCATACAGGAGCGATCTGCTGCACCACGTGTGTTGCTCCCTGGCCAGGGGTCGGGAGGGCGAGAGCTCAGTCTGCAACCTACAGTGATAGCATGACAACCCCACACCACCAGGGAGGCCCCGGAGCATGACTTTCGTAACTTCTATAACACAAACAATAAAATTGTTTCTTCTCCAAGAGTCCACTGGGTCCCAACCCAGATCAGAGAGAACTATCTGACTTCCGGGGGGGAGATTCTCTAAGCCCCTCCCTTGTATTTTCCAGGGCATTGACAGCACACCAGTCTTCCCCATGTCGTAGGGCCTCCCTAAGAACTTGTTCCTTTTCTCCTGAGGGGACAGTCTGATTGAGAATGAGCATCACATCTTTCCATTCCAGATCAGATGACAAGGTTAGACCCTGGCACCTCTATGTATTTATCTGGATCATGAGAAAACTTCCCAAGGTCTCTTTTAATTTGTCTTAAATCCTGTAAAGTAAAGGGAACAAGCACTACAGCAGCTCCCTCATCCCACCCACCACTGATTGGATTGGCAGCAGGGAGGGACAGGATGATGGCTCTCCTTTAGTGCTATCTGGGAGACCACTGGATAATTTAGGCTGAGGAACTGTCTTCTCCTGTACTGTTGAAGCTGTGGGTGGAGGTAGGGCAGGAGACAAGTCCTCCTCTACTTTATTTAAGAACCTTGGGTATGGAGGAAAAGAAGGAAGTATTGGCTGGGGTGGGAGCAGAGGATCCCCAGTAGTTGTTAAACCATATTTATCACATAACTTTTTATTGTCCCTGAGGACGAGAAGACCTATAGGTAGGCCAATTCAGACCCCTTCCCTTCATTTTGATGAAACAATTCCAAGTGATAGATGGTATTATAACCTACACTTCCCTCAGGTGGCCAGGAAACCCTACACTTGAGATCATATTGTGGCCAGACTTGTATATGAAGGAAGATAAGTTGTTTCTTTTTCAAGGATTCAGGGTCAAACTGATCCCAATTCTTCACAATGCAGGAGAGAGCTGTGCCCTTTTTCAAGACCAATTGTAGTTATCTAAAATTAGCTGAAATCTCTCTAAGGCCTAATGTTTCCAATAGACATAGAAAGATTTCCTTTTTTCTACTTGGTTCTCTGTCTAGAAACTCATGTCTGTCCATTTCAAACAGGAGCGAGGGGAGAAGTCATCAAGTGTTCCACAAAGGATCTGTTATCTTTCTTGAATTCCCGAAATCTGTGTGTCAAAATACAAAAAATGTGAGAGTAGCGTGGGCCAAAGATGACATGGATGCATCAGATGGGGGACTATTAATAGATGACTATCTACTATGGTTGGAAAAGTCATGACGGATTTTTTCTATTTCTTTCAAGCAAAAACGTGTCATGATTTTTCTGACAGCCCAATACTGGGATTACATACATTTCTATGCTAGACGCAGTTACTAAACTTTAAGAACTTGCTCATGCCTTGGTGTGTAAAAAATTCTCCTGGACTGGGTTAGTGCTTCTAGAATACAGTACTATTGATGCTTTGCCTTGTTCTGTGTATTTAAGTATAAAGAACATTAAAATGAAAAAAAATGGTAAAAATGAATCTGATATATTTTTGGTGATTTTTTAAAATGTTTTCAGTTTTCTCATTTTTCAATATATAGCTCCTAGGATACATTTCATTTAAAATACTCCTAGGATAAATGACTCAAACGAAAATGACAGATTTAATATATATACATGTAGGTGTGTGTGTGTATTTGAATATATATGTATATGTGTATATGTGTGAATATATATATATGAACTATATATATATATATGAACTATATATATATATATATATATATATAAATAAACTAAAATGGTATACCTCCAAGTATAGCATGGAAGGGACATTTAATACTCACAGAGTAGTCATCTTCCTAGCATTTGCTTTTGACAGAACTTGGCTAAAATAATAACTGAATTCTAGTTTTACAATTTACCCCAGACATGGAGAGTAATAATTCAGATCCATAGACAGGCCTCTGCTGGACAATATCAACATATAAACACTCTATAGCTGTGGGTTAAACTGACATTTACTATGACACTACAGTTTTCCAGGCAATGTCTTGGGTATTTTTACTGCGTATGATTTGCCAACAACCCTATTACATATTATTCCCAATTTCTATACAATTCAAATAATACATAGCATTCAAATAACTCACCCAGTCCAACAAAACGGGAATGTTCTCCCTAACTGTAAATTCAGTGGGTTTTTTGTTTTTGTTTTTACATCCACCAACAGCCAAGAAGACAATGCACCTGTCTTACCAGAGAGTTCCACAGTTCCCCTGAGGCCAGTTGTGCCTCCATAGATTCTGTTTCTGCTTCCAACAACAACAACGCAAGTGATGCTTCATGAAAAGTGGAGTGTATTTTTACGTGTACTGTGTGACATTAAAACAAACAAGACATACAACAGCAAATCAGGTAAGAAGGCTTCAAAAAGAGGCTGGTTGAACTGAATTTCTCTACATTATTTTTGCCATTAGTTTTCTGTATTTCGTGGTTCAGAAAGATATGGATAAAGTGTTAAAATATAAAAGAAGCCCATCGAAGTGTTCCTGGCCTTGTCCACTACACTGCAGAGTTCCAGCTGAGAAAACCTGGAATCTGGGCACTTAGACATTCCTAGCTAGTTCACAAGTTTGAAATGAATATGATCCCCAAGCTGGAAAGACCACAGGGCTCATCTAAGCCAGTGTTCTCATCTCACAAGTGAGGACAGATGATGTGTTCAGAGTAGCGCTGGAGAAGAGCTGTGCATCTGCGTTTCAGAATTACTTTTCCACTAATGAGCATTGAAGCTGAAGTGGTCCTCTCAATTCCTCTAGGAAAGTAACAAAGAAAGATAAATATAACATTGGGAGTCCAGGCCACCCTTGCCTTTTCCTGCCTACCTTTTATTGTGGATCTGAATTGAGCTCTAAACTTGCCTGAAGGTTCTATTATTTGTGTGAACATAACAGCATTTGTGTGAACAAACAGATTCTTTAGAATCTGTTTTAAAGAAAAACCTAAAAAGCAGCTAGTTTCATTAAGGTACCAAAGAGAAGATTCCTGTACTAAGATAGGTTGTGGGCTGGTGTTTCTCTTTATATACAAACTGTATGTAGAAGAACACTGTCTGGGATAATATTCCTGCAGCCTGACTGTGGGCTGAGCTCTCCCACGAAACAGGGAGCTTCCACTGGTGTCTCTTTATAGATGACATCTGGTATTACAAAACTCATTTTGACATATCTATGCACTTCCCTTCTAATAAAGAAAATTATTATGTTTTCCATCCCCCTAACCTTCACCTCAATCATTTTTTTTTCAATCTACTTTCCTAATATTACCTGCAGTCCCATTACAAACCATGAGCAGCAACTCGACTGCTGGTAGCAGTGTTGCCATGGTAACATCTGTTAGAATTAGTGCCATACTTTCTTTAAAAATTAAAGTCTTCTGCAGAAATCCCAAAGAAAATGAATTTTTGGTTAATTTGGACTTTAAGATTTGGCAGAATATTCAATAATGATACTTATTCAGATTTAAAGTTGTAATTAGAGATTTATTTGCAAAGCGCCTAAAGAGGTGGATTTATCTTTTGGAGTAAAGGTAAATATGTCCTGTACATGTTTAGAGATGGGGACAGGAACAAGTATTAGTTTTTTGAATAGTCAAAATAGACAGCCACGATGGAGATCAAAAATAGGTTGTTTAAGGAAAATGCCTTTACAGCACAATAAATGGCTTACCTTGCCTGGCTAAGTGCATTATCTCTGAAGGATACATACAGTATTCGCTTCCACAAATGGACCCAGGCTTGGGTTGGCAGGAGGAGGAGGAGGCAGGGCTGCCAAACATATCCAGAAACCAGATCAAAATATAGTAATCTGTGAGTCAGCGACTGTCATCATCTTCTACTGGCAACACTCTCAGCCACGACCCAGTCACAACTGCATACACCGTCCATCCCTGTGATGCCTGGGATACTACCAGATAGCTGTGTGTCCTGGGTCTTTAGGCAGGTGGGGATGACAATTGCCCTAGGAAAACTCAGCTTCTGCCCTCAGAATATTCCACAGCATTGGTGGGTAAAACCTACTCCATAGTGATTTGTCACCCCAACTGCCTGGCAAACAGAGGCTTAAAGGAAAAGTGATAAATAAAGGGTGTTTTCACTACGACAAGGGATTTGGAGACTTCACTTTTAAAAGTAAGAACGGGAGATTTTTGAGAGAAGGGAGAGACCTTGAGAATTTATCAAGTTCAGTCCTCCTAAAGGAAAGATGAGAAACCTGACAGAGAAAGGTAAAATGATTTTGCCAAGGCGACCATGGGTTAGCCAGTTAGTCAGTTCTCCAGATGACCAATTCAGTCCTTCCAAAACATCCCTTTGATACTTACTGTGAACATATTGTAAAATTTTCTGGGGACCACCAGCCAGGCCTAGCAGGCAAGAAAGCAAAGCCAACCTCATAAAGTGTTGTAGCCTGTAAAGAATTCTGCCGCCTGAAGGTAAAAAACTACTTTTTCACCCCCACTGATGACCAAGGCACAGATAAAGATTGAACAACCGGTACCCAGTCATTGATCTCTGTAGCACATTCTTCAGAAAGGAAGAAATGAAATCTTGTGTTGCCTCCCTTGATACTCAGTATATCTTTAGGTGTCCTTAACTAAGAACAACTTAGAGCTAGAAGCTCCTCCATTATAATGTCAATAACTCATTGCTATGAGAGGAGATATAACTCATTGTTATGTTAGGAGAGAAGAGGAGAGGAGAGGAGAGGAGAGGAGAGGA
>PVIJ01022285.1:0-16463 GCA_004024925.1 Scalopus aquaticus
CGAGATGGCGCCGGAGGAAAGAGGAGGTGGAACTTTAAGAGTGGGTAAACAGGATAGCCACAGCCCGTGATGTTCACGTGTACAGCGGCTTTAGAGCTCGTGCGCGCGTGATCACTAAGACCATTGGTCGGGCCCAGTTTGAACTTTGTAGTAAGATGATTGGTGGAACAATTGTATATAAGGAGGACAATAAAGTGGGGAGAGAGAGAAGATGGAGGAAGATTAAAGAGCCATTTTGAAGATCGCCTCCGAGTCGCGTCTTTCTCCCTGCTGGACAGGGGACCGCGCGAGACAGGAGACAGGATCACAAGATTAGACCTGTACAGGACGTGGGGGTAGAAGGGATCAACAGAATCACCTCAAGCAGCTATCAGAGGCTACAGGGTGTGTATGGAGTGTAAGGACCATCTCTGGCCCCTTTCTAATCCTGATTAGCAACAAATAAGCCACTCCTGAAGGTGTGAGCCCCTCCCTGAGAGAAGACTCTATCAGGGCCATCTCTGTACTGGCTCGGGGCAGCCTCACTCCTGTCTGCCCACCTGTGACTATGCGGGTGCTTCTTCCACCAACTCTCTGTCCCTCTGCAGGGCAGTAACCCTCCTGCCTGCCCGTGACCTGTACCAGACCAGGTCTTCTCACGGACCTCCCTCAGCAGGGAGGTCTCAGGGCCGCCCTCCTGCCTGCACCCATGCAGGCCTCTCTTAGCAAGACTGTCCCTTTCGGGGCAGCGCTAACCCTAAACAAATAAGAATTATCTGGTCAGCAGATCCACATCCCCCTTGAAACCCTAGATGACAAAAACACATTCTTTAATTTTCACCCATACTTTTTCCTTGTCCTCCTATCCCCTGTAACTGATGCTGTACAGTTATTCTATCAATAAATAACTGAGCCAGGATCTCGCCACTGAGCAGCAGCCTGCATTATGGAGCTTGCTCCACGGCTCCCGTGTATCAGTGTGGTGTTGCCCAACGCAACAATCAAGTGTTGTAAAGCCACAAAGAAGGACAAAGACAAATACGGGAAGCTTCCATAGCAAACCAATCAATAAAGCTAATCACTAACAAAAAACAGAACCTGCTAATAAACAGGTTTCTGAGCTTAAGAGGGACAGGAAAAGGGTCACGAGGTAAAAGGGATGAGGCTGGGGAAATCTAGTATCAGGGAGAGACAGGTGTCACGAATAAAAGGCTGGAAAAGTGGTGAGTGAAGGGGGGTGCACTATAGACAGTCCCTGGGAAGGCTCCCCTGAGAATATTACTTCATAGTGAAGGAGAGAACCTCAGGTGCAAAAGCTCTGAGGCTGACAGTGTTTGTCTGTATCATACAGTATCAGTAAGGCCAGTGGAGCAAACAGACACTAAATGAAGACGTAAAAGCTGAACCGCTGGCCTGGTTTTCTCCTGGTTCTCACATAGTCCAAGTAGAAATCAGAACAAAGTATCATTTTTCCCTTGGTTGAAAGCCAGGACAAAGTCAGCGCCAAGTCTGACAAACACGCCCCCTTCTAAGCCCACCTTTAAGCCGATGCACTATGGAGGCAGCAAAAACAGAGCGCGGAAACGTGCACCCCCTCAGTGAAAGGGGCCCCCAGAAAGGCCCCCAGACAGGAGCCGTCCTGAGCCCCAGGCTGTGACAGGGAGGGTCAGACGCAGGGGCAGGGACAGGAAAGGGGAAGCGGGTCTGGGTGGGAAAAGGCAGGTCCCACAGGCGGGGCAGGGGACGGAGGGGAGATGACCACACGGGGGGCCTGAACCCGGGAAGCCGCCCGAGGGATTTTATTCTGAGGCAAGATGCCAACACCTGAGACTCGGAATTTCCGTGATGGGGAAAGTGAGTCGCGGACACGACGCCTGTGGCGGCTCTGCCGGGAGGGGCGTCTGCTCCCGGCCCGACCTGAGCCCCCGGCCCCGGAGGCGCGAGGGGGGTTTCATCTCCAGCTTCTCAGCAGCCCCGAGGGGAAGCCCAGGCCGGGCCCGTTCAGCCTTCTCTGGGGGCTCCGTGACCCCCCCACCCCGGGGAGCAGCCGCCTTTGCCGCAGGGGCAGAGCCTGGGCGGCCGGGGTCGCTGGTCAGACTGGGGGTCTGGGCCGCGTTTCCCCTCCTGCCCGCTAGACCCGGGCGGGGAGGGGTGTCACCCCAGAGAATCTTAGTCGCCCCCAACACAGCGTCCCCCGCAGCAATACGCACAAGGCCTCGGGGCAGAGAAAAGCGCCCAGAACCCCCGGCGCGTCCTCAGCGCCCACGAGGAGCCGGGAGCAAACCGGGGGACCTGCTTCCATCAGGGGTCCCGCTCAGGAATGAAAATGAACACTCGTGTGACCCCGTGCCGAAAAATGAGGCCCCCCCCAGATATCAGCGCCCAGCAACCCCTCCCCTGGGTCCTCTGACTGGACCCGCTCCCGGCAGCCGCCCGCAGGGAGATGCTCTCACCTCCCTCCCTCCCGCTCACCTCGTCCTCCCGCGACGCAGCCGGGGCACCCGAGGGGGCCTGCGGGGCAGGTTCCCGCCAGCACGACCTACTCGGCCCCGGGACGCCAGGGACTGGAGAGGAGGCGGCTGTGATGGAGCAGATAGGGCGGCGCAGGAGGCGGGGTGGGGGGATTAGCATAATCACCTGGAGCAGGTATCAGAGGCTGGAGGGCGCGGAGGGTGTGTCGGACCGTCTCTGCCGCTTCTAATCCTGATTAACAACGAGCCGCTCCTGGAAGGCGTCAGCCCCTCCCTAAGAGAAGCCTCTATGGGGCGATCTCTGCGCTGGCGGGAGCAGCAGCGTCGCTCCCCCTGCCCGCCTGTGACTGTGCAGGTGACTGTCCCAGCGGCCCTGTCCCTCTGCAGGGCGGCGGCCTCCTGCCCGTGCCCTGTCCCGGGAGGGGCTTATCCTCACTGACCCCTCAGCAGGGCGCTCTCCTCAGGGCTGCCCCGCGACCACGCAGGCCTCTCAGCAGGCCTGTCCCTCTGGGCAGCTCTTCCCGCCCACGCGTGCCCGTGCGAGCGCCTCTGCTCTGCCCTCTCTTTCCCTGACCAACCTGCTCTTTAAATATACTGGACGTCTGGCATGGGAAAAATCGCCGGGTGCCGCTGAAAGGGGCGCACTGGTGAGCCCTTTCCCAGCGTGAGCCCAGGAGCCCCGCTCTCCATCGGCTCCACAAACGAACACCAGCTGGTGGGGCGCGTGCAGCTCAGCAGGACCGGACACGGCTGGACGCCCTCGTGGTGGCCGCGCCCACGGGCCGGCAGCGGCGGGGCGTTCTACAAATTCAAAGTGACATGGAGACAAAAGTCCTTGTCTCCTCCCACAGTAATGTCAAACAGCCGTGTCTCCTCCAAAAACAAGGTCAGTAAGAATTTCAGGAGCTGCTGAGATGGCAAAACGCGCCTATTCGGATTTAAAGACTTGCGGCTCCTCCACTTTTGCTGCTTCCTGGGCGCTGCACCCCCATTATCCTCCGCGCCCCACACCCCTCCCGCCGCCAGGCGGCGCCTCCGCCCGCGCCGCTCCCGCGCCCACGGCCGCTCCCGCCCCGGTGTCCCCGCGGCCGCCGCGTCTTCCCGGCCGCTTGGGCCGTGGCGCCTCCCGGTCCCTGCAGCGGCCCCGCTTGCTCGCCCTTCGCGCTCCCGCCCTCTCTGCCCCCATCCTCAGCCACTTCCCCGCGGGTCGTTCACGGTGGGCCCCTCCGCCGCCGTCCCGCCGCCCGGCCCCTCCCTGCCCCTCGCCCCCGGAGCTGCGGCCTCCCCGCCCTTCCCGCCCCGCCGCCATCACCCTTCTCCGCGGCGCCGCCTTACCCGGCCCCACCACCAGGGGGCGCCGCCGCAGTCTCTGCGCTTCCCCAGGACCCTGAGCGTCCACTGCCCTTCAGCAGGACCGACCCCTCGCTGCTGCGGCCACGGTGTGGACATGCAGTGAGGGTGTCACCATCCCCGGGGCTTCACGTAGACTGTTTCCAGCTCTTTCTTACTGTAGGAGGGAGCTGCTCAACATGTTTACACATAAAGACTTTTATCAGTATTTCCAGCATTTCCCAAAAACAGAATTACTGGAGCAGGCAGTATAAACAGTGTCAATTCACAATTCTCTGCGGAATGGTGGGGCAGTTATTCTTTTCTCAGGGATGAATGAACGTATATATTTCACCTCACTCTTGCCCATATTTCATTTCTTCTATCAATCTATCTTCTTCAGGATTTTGATGCTACCTTGGCACTAGAACCAAGTACACAAAGTTTCATTATGTATAAGAAATGAATAAATCCGTAATCTCAAAAAGGAATAGCATTAGATCAGTAGTGATAATAGTAAATGAAAAAAATTAAACTACCCCAAACTTTAGGAGGTAAAACAGAAAGGTAAGGAAATCAAAGAGCGGGTGTTTTTCCCAAGTAGCCATACAATTTTAATACCACAGATGATTATTTATCTGTTGATGCACTATATGTATACATAGTTAACACAAAAAAATGACCTTTCCTCAGTCTCCAACAATCAGTCTCTCTTTCAGCT
The DNA here is from genome assembly GCA_004024925.1 of Scalopus aquaticus. NCBI lineage: Eukaryota > Metazoa > Chordata > Mammalia > Eulipotyphla > Talpidae > Scalopus > Scalopus aquaticus. The sequence goes on from PVIJ01022285.1 coordinate 4,501, forward strand.
GCTACATTCACCACTGAGAATATCTTTTTTTTAAGATTTATTTATTTATGCACACAAGCTGGTGTACAAACCAGAAGTGTGGGGCAGTGAGAGGGTTCACCAGAGGCAGAGTGGGGAGCAGAACAGGCAGATCTAAGAAAATAAACTGCTGAGGGGAGCAGCGGGTGAGGCAGGAGAGGTCTGCCGCGCCGTGTGGGAATCTCCCTGGCCGGAGGTTGAACTCTCATCACTGCTACCGACAGCTCCACAGCGCAGCGCCCGACCGCTGTGCCACAGGGAGGCCCAAACTGAGAATATCTTGATAGACTATCTAGGACTGGAGGGAGGTGCTTCTGTATCCTTGTAGCACCACAAGGAAGTGAGGAAGGGGGAAACACATGGGATTAATGAAAAAAAAAACATGCTCTGGAGACAGTCTGAGCTGGCAGCAGGAAGAACAACTGGCAGGACTGGGAACTATCATGAAAGTGGCCGCCTCAGGGGAGAGGCATCAGCCCAGCCCGCCTGGATCTACTGATTAGATGGGAGAATCGAGGTAAATGCTCACCTTCCTAGCATGGTGGAGTTTCACAGCTATACTCTGAAAAGATTTCACTAAGAGAGTAAATAATATGAGTAGCAGATGCTATTCTGATAAGAACAGGACTTGGCAGCTACAACTGAGAAGCTGCCTCGTGCTTATCGCCCTCCTGACACCAAGGTGTGAGAGGAGCAGGGCTGATGGGCTGCTCCTCTGCAGCTGACCTGGTCTGCTGCTCACCGAGCGTTATCTCAGGCACTTGCCTGAGTTTTTCTTCGGGTTCTGAGTTCTACACAGGAAGACATGTAGGACGAGACACCGGCTCCTCGATGTCCTTTTGTTCAAGAGCACATTGGCTGTAGAGGTTTTGGCAGCCTGGGTTGTAGCTACAACCTCCTTCATCTCCAATCAGTGACAAAACCTGCAAAATTTCATTCCAAGATGTTGAAGTGAACAATACACGATTACCACTCCATCTGACCCTTGGTTATCTTCTTGCAATCTTAATGAGGAAGCTTCTCCATACTCTGTAATATCTGTGGTTCCCATAGGGCAGCATAAGACTTATTCATTTCAGTAGAAAAACCCAGATACACTGTTAACAGAAAAAAAATCCTCCCTGAACATGGACATAGCTTTTATATGACAGGGACACTCTGACCTCAGCATGTTTAGATCATATAAGATTTCTTTATATAAAAATCATAATCTTTGAATTGTTAAGATTCTTCTTGGAGCCTCCCTAGTGGCACAAGGGGATAAGTTGCAGCACTATCAAGCTATAGGCAGCCACTGCAGCACGATTTCAATCCCCAGCCAGGGAGCTGACCCACAGGGTGCAGCAGACCTCTCCTGTCTCTCCCGCTGCTCCCTTCAGCAGTGGATTTCAGTGGATCCACCTGTTCTTCTCCCCACTCTGTCTCTGGTGAATCCTCTTCCCCCCCATCTCTGTCCTACACTCCAGTTCTTGTATGCATAAATAAATAAAAAATAATCTTTCTTTTAAAAAAAAATTCTTCTTGGGCCTCCCTGGAGCTGTCAGCAGCGCACAATGTGAGTTCGACACCCAGCCGTGGAGAATCCCACATGGTGCGGCAAACCTATTCTGCCTCGCCCGCTGCTCCCCTCAGCAGTGTATTTCTGATCTGCCTGTTCTGCTCCCCACTCTGTCTCTGGTGAACCCTCTCACCGCCCCAAGCCTCTGGACTGTACCCCAGCTTGTATGTATAAATAACTAAATTTTAAAAAAAGACAGCTTCTTCTTGTTCTCTTTCAGTGTTTAAGGAAAACAGCCACATGTCACAGAAAAGTCACAATATTTCTGTGTCTGCTAATCACGAATAAGCACCATAAAAGTTGTTCTATAAATTAATTAACTGCAGGCTCAAATGAAAGGCTACTTTTAGTGTTGGACATGGATGTCTTTAGCTTATTTTCCACAAGATCTAACACCAAATATTGGGACAAACAGCAGAGGAGGTTCACTCTAAAACCACCAGAACAAAGTGGCCACTGAAGATGTCGAAGCAATAGCACAGAGATTATCCTGGACACAGGGAGAACATAATGTCAGGCTCAACCCGCGCCTCCCCAGCAATAACAATAAGGGTGCTATGAAGAACTCCAGCGAGATGTGTGACCTTGGTTAAAAAGAAACTCATGCCCCCGCTACCCAGACGGGCCGCCGCAGCCTGAATGCACCTGCAAGGCCACCAGCTCCAAACGGAGTTGCCCCCGCCCTTAGAATTCCTTCACCCCGTATAAAGACCCGCCTCCCTATTTGTGAGGAGAGACTTCACAGACTCCCACCTGGGATCTGCGAACCTTGCCGCGAGTTGCTAATAAAAGCCTCTTTATCTTACATTCCTCTCTGCTTCGTTGCCTTTTTCTATCACTCGACCTTACACATAATACCACAGAAACCCACAGACGCAGCTCTTGAACTATTCTGAATATTAAGTCATTATAATAATCTAAAGTATTTAATCTAAAACACAACGAGCACCACATCTTCCACTATAGCAAATATGCCAATTTTTCCATCGGCTTAAAATTGTAAAGGCTGCATTCTAAAGAACACTATGGCCACAGGTCTCAGAAATAACATTTACAAGCCTCCGAGACAATCCCCACAATCAGAGTCATGATAAAAACATTTTTAGTGCAGCTTCAAAATGACTTTTAAACATTTATACTAGTATTTCATAACATTAAATGAGCTCACCAAATAATTACGCACATAAAACATCAAAAAAAACATTGAGGGCCTCCTAGTGGCCTAGGGGTTAAGTCTCAGCGCTGTCACTGCAGCAGCCTACAAGATGGCCTGAGTTCGATCCCCAGCCAGGGGGCTGACACACAGGGCACAGCAGACCCCTCCTGTCTCCCCGCTGCTCCCCTCAGCAGTGAATTTCAGAGGATCCGCCTGCTCTGCTCCCCACTCTCTCTCTGGTGAATCCTCCCAACCCCCGCACCTCTGGCCTGCACCCCAACTGTTCACCACAAAAATAAATAAAATCTTTAAACAGAAACTAAAGCAAACTGTGAATCAGAATAAGCACATCCTGAGGACATGGGTCACCGCTTCTGGTCTGTTTCCCATCGGTACAGATGAGATAAGCCCACGGGGTGATGCTCAGGGGTGACCCTGCCCCCTCTGCTCCTCCAGCCGCACAATGACCAGAGCAGAGCTCTCCACACGCAGCCCACCCGGCCTGGGTCCTATGTGGGGGCCGCACTGTGGTCAGTCACCCACAGGGAGACGCCCCACCTGCCCCTCACTCTGGGGAGGTTCCTGAAGAACCCGGGACCCCGCAGGCCAGAACTTCACTGCGAGGCCCAGGACACGAGTGCCAAGGCGCCCGGCAGCTGGGAGGCCGGAGCTGGGCGCGGGGGTGAAGCTGCAGGGGCGAGGGTGGGGCTGCAGGTGGAAGCACAGGACAGCAGGTGCAAAGGTGGGCCTGGGGGTGCAGGGGCGGGGCCGCAGGTGCAGGGGTGGGGATGCAGGGGCAGGGGTGGGGCTGTAGGTGCAGGGCCGCAGGTGCGTGGGGTGGGGTCGCCGGGGAAAGGGCGGCCGGCAGGGGCAGCAGACGGGACTGCAGGTACAGGGGCTGGGTGGGGGCTACAGGTGTGTGGGACGGGCAGCAGGGGCAGGGGGTGGGGGCGTTGCAGGGGCCTGGGCGGGGCTGCGGCTGCGGGGAAGCCCCTGACGCGCTCACGGGCCGCCCGTCCTGCTGCGGCTGAAGTTTAGAAAATCAAACTGAAACAGCGGAAATATCTCAGGACTCTGAAAATAATATTAACCCAGAATTGCTGGACGCCATTAAAATGGTGAATCGTGTCCAAGTGCATTAAAAACACACTCAGGATGCCTCACCCCCGACCGCAGAGGACCCCGCACACCCGCCGCCCCACAGAGAGCGAAGGGGCGTCCCGCTCGCCCGCGCACCCGGGCCCGCCCCTCGTCCCCGCGGCCGCGCTTCCCCGCCGCGCCACCAGGCGGCGCGCGCCCCGCGGAGAGAGAAGGGGCGTCCTGCCCGCCCGCACACCAGGGCCCTCCGCGCCGTCCCCGCGGCCGCGCTTCCCCGCCGCGCCACCAGGCGGCGCGCGCCCCTCCCGAGCCTGACCTTTGCCCCCGGGGCTTCTCCTTCCTGGGGGGGGGGGGGTGGCTGCGTCGCCGAGGCGGGCGCTTCTCGCTTTAGCGTCATCGGCAACTTCCGCTCCCGCAGCTTCTCACGTCAGCACAGCGTGCGTGACGTCACGTAGTGTGGCGTGACGTAACACGCAGGGCGGCGGGAAAGCGCCGCGGAAGGAGCAGCTCAGGGGCCAGCCAGGCCCGCGAGGAGCGGAGCGCGCCGCCTGGCGGCTCGGAGGGCGCCGCGGCCGCAGCGGGACTAACGCCCGGAGGGGCCGCGGCGGGCGGGGCGCGGGGAGGCGGAGCGCGGCCCAGGGGGCGCAGCCGGGCGGGGAAACGGCCGCGGGTAGGCTGATGGGGCCTTGGAGGCCCCGCAGCTGAGGGAGCAGGCAGCGGGGAGTTTGTAGACTGGGATCTTGAAGGGGCCAGGACGAGGAATGAAATGGCGGTGCGCCCCGATGAAACGGGGAGTCTGGGTCATTCAGAGAAAAGGCTGTACCGCCCTTCGCAGGGAACTTTGGATTTAGAATATTAGAATTTGGGATTTTATATGTGTGTGTGTTAAAAGAAGTAGTGATTCAGTTTTGGTGAAATGACCTAAGGAAATGCTTTGAACACAAATAAAAATATTTGTAAATTTGCTAACTAGCACTTTCTTATACTGCAGATACTTGGAAACAATCTAAATTAAAACTCCAGGAAACAGTCAAATATATTACAATGTATTCATAAAACAAATGTAGCAATCAAGCCCAATAATTCTGAGTAGTTTTAGATGACTTGAAAAATACTAGTGTTATAATGTTAAACTAAGGGAGAAAGATGTAAAATTGTAGAGATAGTGTTATTCCAGCATGGGTAGAAAAAAAAATTTTTTTTAAAGATTTATTTTTTATTTGTACATACAAGTTGGGGTACAGGCCAGAGGCGTGGGGCGGCGAGAGGGTTCACCAGAGACAGAGCAGGGAGCAGAACAGGCAGATCAGAAATACACTGCTGAGGGGAGCAGCGGGCAAGGCAGGAGAGGTCTGCTGCACCATGTGGGATTCTCCCAGGCCGGGCGTCGAACTCGCATCACCGCTGCCAACAGCTCCACAGCGCAGCACTTAACCGCTGCGCCACCGGGGAGGCCCCGAAAAAAAATTTTTTTAAGATTTATTTATTTATACATACAGCTGGGGTACAGGCCAGAGGCGTGGGGCGGCAAGAGGCTTCACCAGAGACAGAGCGGGGAGCAGAACAGGCAGATCAGAAACACACTGCTGAGGGGAGCAGCGGGCGAGGCAGGAGAGGTCTGCCGCAACATGTGGGATTCTCCCCTGCGGGGCATGAACTCGCATCGCCGCTGCCGACAGCGCTTAACCGCTGTGCCATCAAGGGAGGCCCTGGGTAGAAAATATTAACGAAATAATATACTGTGCTTGTAGAATAGAATGGAGAAGTTACTCGGCATTGAGTAGAATATTACACAGCTGTGAAAATTATGAAGCTCAAACTACATCCAATATGTGGATTATCCTGCCTACAATTGTTGAGTGAAAAAGTAGATATAAAATGAACATAATATGATTTAAACGTTAAATACCACACAAAATTAAAATCAGGTGCTAAGTATACAGTTAGTGATACACACTTAGGTGATGCATTGTCATGAAGAGCAAGGGAAATAATTATGACATATTCGTGCCTACACAGGGAGGAAGTATATGACACGGTGTGGTCTTATGTTTCTTCACCCAGTTAATGGGAGTTCATTTTGTTATTCTAAGATTTTACATTTTTACTATCTGCCTTAAACACAGGTGTTATATTTCACAATTCAAAATATTGGGTCAGCTCCCTGACTGGGGTTTAAACTCAGACCACGGTGGCTGGCAATAGCTTGATAACCCTGAGACTTAACCCCTGCACCACCAGGAAGGCCTAAAAGTATTTATCCTTTGATGAAAAAATCATAGTTCACTGTTCCTCATTTTATTTTACTCTACTGTACAAATTTTCTACAATCTACACACCTCCCTTTCAGTTTCACGACCAGTCAACCAAATGAAAAATTTGATGCAATTACCCATCCTGCTCCTCAGCAGGTGAAAAGTGACCATAGAATTTTTTAAAGAGCCTTAAAAATTCTTTTGTGATTATAGAAAAAATTCTAAGGGTGAAAATACAGCTTTCTGCTTGTTAAGCAGTCATGGGCAGAGCAGCTGCATATCAGTTAATGTGAAGGGTGCCTCCTGTCTTTACTGAGGGGTGATGGACTTTTGGAGTAGAAAAATTAGAAAGGAAAGTGCCACAAGGACAAACATTGGAGGTGGGGGGAGGGACAATTTATAAAACTTAAATAACCCAATTTGGAAGATTCCAGCAATCTTAGGTGGGGTGAGAAAAGATTTTGAGCTAGACGTGGGGGAGAGAGGATTATCAACCTTAGAAGACCAACCCAATCTGACCCCAGGGCAATAATTTCCACAATAATTCCATCAAAGAACATTATAAAAGCACACCTGGCAGGGCATGCTGCACTTAACCCTTTGGGCCACCAGGGAGGCCCAGGGGTTGACTCTTTAACAGGACCTTTAATTATAGCAGCGAGCTCCTCTGAGACCTTCCAAGCATCCTGCTCCGAAGAAACACCCACCCCTCCCCTCTACAGCTGTTTCACAGTGAGTCAGATGGTTACTGATAGGGACACCTTCACTCCAGGCCGTCAGCACCTTCTAAGGGGGTCATGTGCCCAGTCTCCCCCGCAACAGCTCCCTCCCCAGCATCTGGATTTAGAGCACTTCACTCTCTCTGGGACGACTCAGTCTCTGACAGAAACCGCATCCACCCCTCTCCAGGTGCCTCCCGGGCTGGGACACAGGTCAGACACGGGGTGCGAGTGTGGGTGCCTGCTCACCTCCCCCAGCCCTCTCGTCAGTTTCCATCAAGCACACAATACCCCAATGATGTGAGCTTTTCACAGTGGTTAGGGAACAACTAGAAAATAGTTGGATTGAAATGAATGTAAACATAAACTTTATAAAATTTACACCAAAATTCAAATTGTCCATAGCCAAAACAGTCAAAGGACCCAGAAGAGAACCCTGCGGTGGGCACCAGCTGGCCTGGGCACCTCGCAAGCACGTGTGTGTGTGTGTGTGTGTGTGTGTGTGTGTACGTGTGTACATGTGACCAGACTTGTTTTTATGTGTCCTTTTTAATTGGGGGAAGGTGGTCTCAGCCAAGAATCTGAAAAATTGAGCCTCCCTGGCGGCGCAGCAGTTAAGTGCTGCGCTGTGGAGCTGTTGGCAGGACCGGGAGATTCCCACATGGCGCGGCAGACTTCTCCTGCCTCCCCGCTGCTCCCCTCAGCAGTGTGTTTCCGTCAATCTGCCTGTTCTGCTCCCCACTGTCTCTGGTGAACCCTCTTGCCACCCCACAACTCTTGCCTATTCCCCAGCTTGTGTGCAAAAATAAATAAATCTTAAAAAAAAAAGAATCTGAAAAATTAGGGGGAAAATCCTTTCTTGTACCCCACGCACACAATGGAATACCACTCACCAGCGGAAAAAAACGTGGCATCAAAGCCTGCAAAGACACGCGACTCACTAGGTGCAGGATCCTGTCTGAAGAGGTCCCAGGGGAACCCCACACATGACATTCCAGGAAGGTAAAATGGCAGCAATGGGAACAGCGTGGGGTGGAGGGTTCTCATACTCGTATGAGGTTTCAGTGATGACTGCCACGACTCATTTCAACGCATAGATTTTAACAGACCAATGGCAAAGCCTAATCTATTCAAATATTTGGGGTGTGGGGAGGGTCAGGATGAAAAACGCAGAGTGTGACAATGACTTGATCCAGATTAGAAATGCGTGAAAGGGCCTCCCCGGTGGAACAGAGGTTAAATCTCAGAACTGTGAAACTACTGCCAGCCACGGCAGCATGAGTTTGCTCCCCAGCCAGGGAGCTTCCCACAGGGCACAGCAGACCCCTCCTGTCTCCCCGTTGCTTTTCTCAGCTGTTTATCTCAGTGGATCCGCCTGTTCTGCTCCCCACTCTGTCTCTAGTGAATCCTCTCACACACACCCACCTCTGTCCTGCACAACTCTTGTATGCAGAAATAACCTTCAAAAAAGAATTATATGAAAAACACTCACTCAGGCAGTGGGGCCAAAAGGTGCTAATCTAAGTAACTCTGGAAGTGAGCACACTGTGGTGTAAACAGGGCAGTTCCATAGTTTTCTCTAGTAGGAGTAACTAATAATTCTGAGGGCATAACATGTGTAATATGTAACGTAGTGATTAATGAGCTGCAGTGACCGACGGCAGAAGCCACTTGCCTCGCTGTGGCCGTGACAGACGGGCCAGGGGCACGGGTCACAGCGTCTGGAGACGTCTCTCTCTCAGTCTGGACACGGGCAGCCCAGCGCCACAGCCTGTGGCAAGTCTGCAGGCGCAGGTGGGGCTGAGCACACGCTCCTCTGCACCGCCATTCTTGGGAGGACGTGTGTGATCAGCTGAGCCTCGAAGTTGTTCCACAGAACTAAGCCCATTAGCCAGCCTTCCAGAGGCCACAGTGCGCGTGCCCCCCAAGGCCACCGCCCTCAGTGTGAAATGTCACCCCCACATCTGAGATTCTGAAGGAGTTTAAACGTCAAAGGTTTGTCACACCTGCCAGTCCAGAAGGCTTCAGGGCCACAGTCGGATGCCTATGCTGGCCAGGGCTACAAGCCACACCACCTCTCCCGGAAGCTAAAAGGCTGAGAGGGAGGAGGCGCGTGTCTCAAGCACATCGATGCTGGAAATGGAAACATCCCAAGGAACTGTCCACAAGGTCCAATTGACCAGCAGCAGGTCAACTCAATAACTGGCGACAGGAACGTGACAGACTGGCTTGAGCTAAAGGACCTCCGACACCTGCCTGAATGCTGGAGGCCAAAGGTTGTCCAGTCTGAGATCTGACTGGCCACTGCTGCCTACTCAGATGGGTCAAAGGATACAGCCAGTCCCAGCAGGGCACTATCAGCTCTCAAGAAGGCTGCACCTGGGAGCTGGTGGGTCACTGCCCCCACCCTGACGCCATCTGCACAGTGAGTGTCCTGTGTGCCAGGTTCATCTGGCTCTGGGCCTCCTAGGCAGAGCAGAGCAAGCAGCCCCCTTCCAGGTGGGGGGGTGGAAGGAAACCCTGCGAGACCCAAGGACATCCACACCCGACCACTAGACCCCAGACTACCCAGCTGCACTGAGAACAATCAGTGAGAAAAGCAGAGATTTCCTCCTCCTTCTGTAAGACCACCCATAGCGGAGGTGGGGGGTGGGGGTGCATGCAGAAAATCAATCGGCAACCCCACACTCATGTGTGAGCCTGGGCAGGTCTATACATCCGGAGACCTGAGGAAAGTGGGCTGGTTATACTTAGCCCAAACCCTAACCTTTGACTCCTATATCTAGACTTAATCCCTGATCCTAAACTTCAACACTGACTCCTAAACCATATAAACTCTGACTCTCTAACTTCTGGCCCGGACCATTAATCTCAACCCTAAATCTATTTTTTTTCTTTTTAAGATTTATTTATTTATACATTCAAGCTGGGGTACAGGCCAGAGGCGTGGGGCGGCAAGAGGGTTCACCAGAGACAGAGCGGGGAGCAGAACAGGCAGATCAGAAATACACTGCTGAGGGGAGCAGCGGGCGAGGTAGGAGAGGTCTGCTGCACCATGTGGACACAACGTCATACAACATCATACTCTAAACTAGGGCGATTTTCTAGGGGAACAAGGACTGTAATTTCAGGTGGAAAAGGGAGTTTGTCCTATAGCCTCCGAGAGGTCAAGGATTTATCATCCAGGAGGAAGAGAGCTTGGATCGTTGTGTTCACTGAGGTTACAAGCAATTTAATGTTGGAAGTATGTTTACCTAGGGCTCAAGAGAGCTGACAAAAAAATAATTGTGCTCTCGCACTCCACATGCATAAGTCATTCGATCACACAATTTGTCCTAAATTTGTTATACAGTCTAACCAGAGAAAGACCAACCCCACATGTGCCAGATACTGCAGTCCCCAAAAGGCCAACACCCAAGACCAACCCAACGGCATCCAGAGAGAGGGGCTGCTCCAGGAGGGGCAGAGGTTAGAAGAAGTTGAACTTAAACTCTTCATCAAGAGTGTCCCGAGTGGCCCTGGCGCCCCCTGCCAAGCGAGGCCTGCAGACCCGTCTGCTCTTCTTCCTGGTGGCCTCGTCCACAGGCCTCACCCGGGCTGAGTGGGCTGCTGGGGCAGAGGAGGTCAGTCACAGTCAGGGATGGGCGTCACTGTGCCCATACACTTTGAACAACTTGGCATTCGTTGAAAATTCTAAAGTAGGTATTACCACCACCCTCTATTTAGAATCAGAGAAGGACACCAGTCTGGCTACCCCTGCCTCCAAGGCCCAGGCTTCCCTGAACCCATCCCCCTGCCAGCCCCATTGCCCTTCATTTATGCCAAGGCTCCTCCCTGCCCCCTTGGGCCAGCTCCCAGCTTACCAGCCCTGAGAGCCCGCAGGGCCTCCTGCCTCTCAGCTTCCATGCGAGCCCTGTAGTCCCCAAACAAGGTGCGCATCAGCTGCCTCTTCCGGGGAAGGGAGGCTCTTTCGCTGCACAGCGTTCGGATGGCCCCAACAGCTTGCTCTTCTGCGGATGAACAGAGGTAACTAGTGACCTCCTCCACCCTCACCTCCTAAGTCCTACCACGAAGGCAACAACCCAACCCCATGGCAACACATGCAGGCAGAACACGGTCACCATTCACCTCCCACCAACCCCACAAAGAACCACTCACTCTGTTTGGTGCTGGGTCTCTGCATCTTGAGGCCCAGCTGCAGCTGCTCCACGCACCAGGTCAGTTCCCGAGCCAACTGCTCTGCCTGTAATAGATTGAGGAGAGTAGGTGTGAGGGGGAACAGGTACCCCGTGCACCACCACCCCGCAGGGACCCGCCCCCGGCCCCCCACATCCCATCCCGCCTCCGCCTTAGCCGCAAATCCCAGGCTGCACCCGGGGCCCCCACCCTCCCCGACTGAGCGCTGGCCTCGCCTGGTCCTCCGCGGTCAGGGGGGCTTCCTCTGGCGCCGGCTTTTCCGGGGCCTTCCCGCCTCCATTCTGCACAGTGGCCCCACTCCGGGTCCTCTTCTTCTTTTGCTCTTTAGAGGGGGCGTCCCCCACGCGGTGCGCCCGGGGGGCGCCGGCGGCACGGCCAGCGGGGCGCCCCGAGCAGAGACGCACTGGCTGGGGCCTCACGGGGGAGACCTGGGGCGCCGGAGGTGGGGCCGGGGCGCGGGCGGCTCTCGGGCCTGGGGCCGCCGGCGTCTCCCGGGCAGGATGTCCTGGGGCCTGGGGGCAGGGGGAGCAGCAGGTGAGTCGCGGGGGCCCGCCGGCCGCGCCGGGCCCCACCACCCCGGGACCTCTCCCCACCGCTCACCGCCATGCGCGCGGCCGCCGCCGGATGCTACGTGGGGCCCCGGCCCCACGCGAAACACATCCCTCCAGAAACGCGTACGCGGCGCAGCGTTCCGCCGGCGCGGGAGGCGCCGTGGGCGGGGCCTGGTGGGCAGGGCCAGGCGACGTGGCGGGCCTGCTGGGACGCGGCGAGGCGGCCAGAGGGTCTGGGGCCAGGGACCAGGGCACGGTGGGTGGGGCAGCCTGTGGGGCGGGGCAGGTAGGCGCGGCCTGGAGGATGGGGCGGTCTGCGGGTAGGGCTGGTGGGCGGTGCCTGGCGGTGGGGAGGGGCCTGGCGGTTGCGGGGCCGGTAGGCGAGGCCTGGTGGGTGGGGCGGTCTGCGGG
>PVIJ01022286.1:0-16462 GCA_004024925.1 Scalopus aquaticus
GGGAGGGAAGGAAAAGGGCACAAAATGGAATAGAAAAGAACACAAGGGACCATGGAGATGGATCACGGGTGAATTGGTGGTGGGCTACCCAAGGGGAATGCAAAATGTAAAAGACATAAATAACAATAAAAATATATATTATAAAAAAAAAAAGAAAGAAAACAGAAGGATGAAGAGCACAGTGGACTCTGACTAAGGCTACCAGAAGGAGGATATGGCAGGGTGGGAGCAAAGAGGTGAGGGGTGTTCAACAGAGGACTACTGGGGTTTGGTGGTGGTGTGGTGAAATAACATGCAATTACAGAGATGTAAACTTACGCTGCTAAGATATATATACCTACCTCACTATATGTATACAGTGATATAAATCGACATTACCTCAATAAATATAAGTTTATAAAAACACACACACACACACAAAACAAAATGGGATGTGTTCTTTCCTATTGAGTTTGTGAAATCATATTTATGAAGTCTACTCCTAAACTTGTGTTATCTTTATACACATATTTGCAGAAATCAGCAAAATCTTAATTTTCCTTATCCAAAATTCCTCTGCCCTTATTTATCTGATCTCAAAAGTAACTCTGGGAATAATGGGTAATAGCCATCACAGCTTCGTTTTTTTCTTTGTCCTGATATACCTCATGAAAAGAGGATTATTCCCATTGAAAGCTTTTTATAAATCTTATGATTTGTTAACAATAGGGAATAAGGTCATTCATGAGAGTTGTAAAAATTAACTTTTTTCTTTACAAGAGAAAACTAAAACTTTTCCTTTTCTCAATATTTTTGAAATTAGTGGAGTTGACACCGAAAAACAAGCTTTGTTTGCAGAATTTGAATAAGTAATTATTTGGTTTAAGTTTTGCAGTGGGTCCTCACCAAAGTTCTGTGGAGAACACATCATTCCTTAGTTTTCTTAACTTCAGAGCTGCTGGGGTCACTTAGTTGAAATTTAAGTGTGAATAAAGAAAATTTTGGAATGCCTCATTACTTCTTATGAATCCTCTCCCTTCAAAGGGAATATAAAGGCATGAAATCTCTTGTTTAAATTCTGATGAAAACATTTAAAAGGTTCATTTCTTCCTTATTCTTCTGCAGTCAACTCCAACATCCAGCTAGATCAAGAGAACTTTGAGGTATTTGGGGTTGCTGAACCTGCCCAGAAACCCATCCCTTCCATTCTTGGAATTAAGACTTTCCAGAGTTGTTAAAGAAATGTTGTTACTTTTAAAAGTGGATTGGCTTTGTGATTCATCAAGAGTTATCACATAAATAAACATTTTGTAGGGAATATTTTGATATAAGAGGAAAAAAGGGAAATAGTTTAAATTTTAGGATAACAAAAAATGGTAATTTTGGTCTCAATTATTTAATTAAACATTTTTTTTCCCCTGAAAGATTGACCAACTATTCCAGTTTGCCTGGGACTGAGAAGTTTCTGGGATGTGCTTGTGACTTTTAGGGTTAAAACTGGCCGGTCCCAGGGCCTCACCCATGGCACAAGGGTTAGGCACTGCGCTTTGGAGATGTCTGCAGCGGGGATGCGAGTTTGAAGCATAAATAAATAAATCTTAAAAAAAAAAATCATGGACGTATGCATTAAAACAAAAACAAAAACAAAACTGGCCAGTTCCAGACAAATCTGGATGGTTGGTTATGGAGATAAACATTAATCTTTCCTTTAGGATACATTCAGTTTCCCCATTTCAAGCTCCATCATTCCTCAAACACACAAACACCTCTTTTGACATAAAAAACATTTTAATCACCTAACAAACTTATTATTCCCCCATAGCCATGAAGTTATTTTGAAGTGTTCTTATACCTTCTTTGCTCTTGCCAGTTTGTAATATTGAAAAGTCAGTTTTTAAGGTTGAGAATTCATAGCCATAGCCTTGTGTGCTCTACCATACTAAGGAATTCCTTTTGCTTTTTTATTACTGAAGGGGACTAAAAGACTTTTCTGCTTCTGCTTGTCCCTTCAGCAGATTTGACTAATTTGACTCTTGAACAAAGAGTCAGCCATTTCTTACTCAGAGTAACTGGTTTGACTGACATTCTAACTAAACTAGCCAATTGTTTTAACTGGCCAGTTGAGCCCAATTGCTTCTATTTTTGTAAAATCCTGTTAGTTACTATAAAATTATAGCTGTCTTTCTCATGGCTGCACTTTCAGTTTCATATTAGTTGTTAAAGCGGTTGATCCTGGAGGACTGTTTACTGCTGGGTATCTCAGGATTTTCCTCATCAATGTCAACAGCAAGAACCCCATTCTTACCTGCAGGTAAGAAACTAAACATATTCTCTAAATGGCCTTCAAAAATTGAATATAAAAATGCCGTCTCTGAAATTCATTAGTGAAATTTCCATTAGAATGGAGCAGTTCTCTCTCTCTCTCCCTCCCCTCCCCCTATCCAGGGGAAATAAACGTGTAAGATGTAATTAATTACAAACAATATAAGATTCCAATGAAAAGACTTTCTTAAAACAAAGATAGTTTTAAAGTATAAAACTTATTAAAATTGCAATAGAATAAGGTATTATGAGTGCAAAGTTTCTTAATATGATGGACTGGATTGTCTGTCACTATTTTCCTCATGGAAAATTCTAGTTAAAATTGCTGCTAGGGAGTTTATAAAACCACATTAGCTGTCAGCAACTTTAAGAAATGAGTACTGATAGTAGAGGGATAATAGCACAGTGGTCAAGCATACAGTCTCCAGTGCCATGTAGACTTGGGGTCAAAACCTCTCAGCCACCTTGCGATTTACCTGCAGAAGTTACTTGATTTTCAAAATCTTAGTTTCCACATGTGTAAAATGGCAACAAAGATGGTGCCTATTTCCTGGGAATGCTGTGAGCAATAAATGAGGAAACCTGAAAAATACTTAGCATTGTGTCTAAAGTGTAGAAAAATGTCCTGTAAGTGGGTTAACTGTTACATACCATTGCCATAGTTTGTACTTTGAACAAAACTACCTCTCCTACCCTTTCATCACCATAAGTGGGTCGAAATATACTCACCAAGCAAATGCCACTCTAATTGTCTTTTCTGTTGAAACAAGGTTATTCAGTATTGAAAATGGTGTCTTGGCTGTTACTTCTGTGAACTCAACTCTGCACCATAAAGTCAACATCACACTGAATGAAGAAATTCCAGTTGGGCAGGCAACTGGAGAATGCCAAGCAACAGATGAAGATAACTTGGAAGATTTAACCTTCAAATTAGATCCACAGAATATTTACTTTGCGGTTGACAAAGGTGCTTGAGAATCGTTCCCAGCAATTTATAGCTTTTATATGCTCTTGTTATCTGTTTATGTCACCTGGGCAAGACTGAGTTTCTATAAGGAAGATATTAGAGTGTCTACATTTTCAGAATGTCTACAAGAAGTACAGAGTAAATGCTTATTAAACATCTGTTAAATAACTCTATGTAAGACCCACTTCTTTGTTCACTCACGCTAACACGAGGCTTCTCATGGCTACCTTAAATCTCATTCTACACGACCGTCCCATTCATCTTACATCTAAACCACTCTATTCTCTGACTCTGAGAACTTTTGTGAGAAGGAATATGGTTGAACTTTCAAGAGTCATTCATTCACTTTCTGTCCAGTGAGCTTCGTCTGAGGCGGGCGGTGGATTAGATTATGAAGTATATAAGGCTTCTTTTGGATTGATGAGAGCAGAAAGGTGCTGCAGCTGCAGATTTAGCCACCGTAGCAGATCCTGTCAGTGTCCCGCACATTAGGAAAATACAACCCACCACCACAGTTTAACTGATGACTCAAGAGAATTGGCATATAAAAACTCCAGCTCCTTGCCACTGGCATAGGGACAATTTTGAGTGCGTTTTGCTTTGAATTCCAGACTTCCAAGTGCTACTAAGCTCACGTTGCCCACAGTGGTAACTTACTTGGTAATGCACTTTTTATTGCTTTTTTGTTCACTCATGAACAACAACAAAAAGCCCTCTTTTTCCCACTCTCACTCTCCCCACTCCCTCATTGCCCTGAATCACCTCTGGAGATAAACTACTTGCGCTCAAATCTTCCTCTCAGGCTCTGTTTCTGAGGCAGCCCCAACTGAGACAGCCACTGTCTGCTCTTACCTGAATTACTGCACAGATGTCTTAACTGGGCTTCTGCGTTCACACTTACTCCCTCCACTAGTCTCAACAGAACAGCTAGAATGAATTAAAAAGGAAAAGTCAAATTGGATCATATTCCTTCCCTATGTAAAATCCTCCTGTGATTTTCCTTTGGACTTGGAATGTAACCCAGACTTCTTACCTCACTGCCAAGTTCCTATTTTCATCAACCTTTGCCTCTCTTTGCAGCCCCACCCCGTTCCTTTCTTCCCTTGTCCGTCACACTGCAGCCAGCTGAGCACGCTTCCTGCCTCAGGACCTTTGTCCTTGCATTTTTTAGGACCTGACCATTAGACATTTTTATTGCATGACAGTTTCAATTTCCTTAATGAGATGTCTATTTTTTTTTCTTTTTTACGCTTGTTTAGTGGTTTGTCTCCCGTGCCAGATCGTAAATTCCACAAAGGCAGGGACTACATTGCATGACATACAGTAGTCAGCATAGTTCCTGGCACTTATGTTGGTCTTGCATAAATGTTTGTTGAATGAATGGATGGATGGATTGGATACAGAGTCCAATGAGTCATGATTTTTTTCATTTATGATGTTCTCTCTGCTGGGAATGATCTCCCACGTGCCACAATTCCTTATCCTACATATCCTTTAAGGCCTAAAATAAGGGCCTCCTCTTCTAGAAATTTTCCTTGTTCTCCTAAGCCAAAAACAATTTTCTTTTTGCTATAAGCTAACATAATATGAATAATGAGGGTATTTTGGTGACAATATATGCAGTGCCTACATTTTTAATCAGTTCTTTAATTCTAATGAAAGGGGCACAATTCACATTTTATCTCTTTTATTGCTATATAAACATATAATTTTGAAAATGACAATATGGGTCATTTTCAGCAAGATGTGCTATTTTGTTGCAGAGCTTGGAACCGTGGTTTCTACTGGCCACCTTGATGTGGAGACAGCTGGCTTTGCTCATGTTCAGTCCTTCTCCATTAAGGCTTGTGACCATGACCAGCAATGTGCCCCAATTGCAGTGACTGCCTATATCCGTGGCATTAATGACAACCCACCTTTCTGTGATCACTATCTCATTAGGTGAGCTGAGGCCGTGGGCAGGGTTAAGCATTCAGAATGAGCAGAGAGCAGAGAGGTTACTATATGTATTGGCTATTGCTGTATGTTCAGTTGTATGTATTGCATATGCATATGGATAGCATATATTATATGCCATATGTATTGCTATATGTTCAGTTTCATATTCCAGTCCTCAGAAGTGACCTGGACCAAAAAGTGGGTTTCCTGGATCTGATAGAGAGTGGTTAAAGACTTTTGTTTTGGAGTCCTAGGCCTGGCTTAGAATCCCTATTTTATCACTTACTAGTTGATCGAGCTTGGGTAATTTGTTTATATCCTTTGATTTCCAGGTTTTTTTCCTTTATAAAGTAAGATAACAGTAGTACTTACTCCATAGAGTGGTCATGGAGAATAAATGGGATTATTTATGTAATATTCTTAGCACATAGCTAAGCATATGGTATGAGTTTCATAAATGCTATTTACTATAGCTCTATAATCCCTTATTTGAAACCCTTGGCCTGGAGGTATTTCAGGATAAATGCTTTTTTTAATTATAGAAAGGTAACGTGGTATGTATACCATATCTTATGCAAGTACCCCATATTCCAATCCATGAATATCTCTGCAGTGAAACATATGTATACTCACACTAAAGGGGATAAAGAAAGATTTGACAATTTAAGTAATGCCTGAATCAGAAATTTAAGGTTAGAACAGGTTTGGGCCTCACAAATTATGAGAAAATAATGAGTTTCAGAATTTGAAATTTGGGCAATGGATTATGAGGATGTATTTCTGTCAGTATGGCTATTTTAATTATTTGGAAATCATTCTCCATCATTCTTCGATGTCTCCCTTCCTTCAATATCTAAATTGCACATAGGACAAGAGTCTCTGCCCCCAGGTTTCCTAAGTTTTGATCTTGGTTATCCTGGTTATTGAATAAGAAATAAAACCTAGTCTGTTAGTTACTGCCCATGTGTCTTGGGTCCCAGTTACCCTTCCTTTTAAATGGAGATGATAATTGCATCTACCTCATAGTATTGTTATAAACATAAAATACAACAAGGCTTGCAATTTGTTCAGTATGGGGTTTGGCATTCACTTGGTAAATGTTATTTTCTTTCTTCTCCTTCACTTTTTCTTCTCCATCATTTTTCCTTCTTTCCTCAAGAGTATCATAGTTAACTGACCAAACACCTACCACATGCTACATCCAGTGCATCTGGTGCTATAAAACCTAGAGGTGACAGGAGGAGGATTTGCTATGCCTATTTGCCAGAAAGAACCTGTAACTTGTCAGGGTGATAAGATGATGCAACTACAACAACAGTAAAAAAAAAAAAACAAAGAAATGAAAAAAGATGATTTCAAATTAAGTTATATGTGGTGTGCTTTAATTATTAAGTGGGAGAATGTGTGGGGATGAAGTAATCCGGAGAGCTTCCTGAAGGAATGAAATCTATGCTAGTCTTTGAAAAAATGAGTAGAATTTAGAGGTTGAAGGTTTAAGAATGAGTATCTGGGGCAGAGATCCCAGCGAAGACATGGGTGAATATACAGAAAAGGGAAGAAGTCCACTGGGACTGTAGAAAGGTACGGGTTGTTCCTCTTGAACACATCATATAGGTGCTCTAGGTTGGAACAATTTCAAGAATAATCTGATTCCCACTCAGGTCTTCTCCATTGAGGTGATGTCTTTTAAGAGACTTCTAACCAGCCCCAAGTAGGGTGAAGAAAAGAAATACTCCTAGACAATGAGGATAGTCTTATTAAATTCATAGTATAATTTTTAGTAAGTCGTTTTCCAGATAGTGTTCCAAAACTGGCCTGTCTGCCCCAAGATAAATAGGGCAGTCACACATATGCATTATTCAAATTAGTGAATATTTATTGGAGAAAACATTACACTAAAAAAACACAACCCTATCCATCTAAAGTATTTTTTTCTTCTCAAAAAATGAAACAGGTACACAGGTAAAGAGGTGATTGCAAGAGATACAGTAGTTGCAAAACTCCTATGTCACGACCTTGATGAGCCTCCTGACACCATCCATTATGCACTGGGCTTGGGACCAATTGGTTCTGGACAACTCTTTGTGCAAGTGCCAAATGCTAAAAATCTCATCCGAGTGAGCACAAGCCACTGTATGTCCAGGGAATTTTCCCAACTAGATAAAGTCCTTTCATGGGCACAGTTGGTTTGATGCTGGTAGATTCAGCAAGAGAAGCTCTGACAGGGCAGACCCTGGGGCCTCTTCTGCTGTGTTGCTGGAAGGCATTTGGGCAAGTCCTTCATTATCTGCTGCCAGTCATCATTTTCTCCCTCTTGTAGTGAACACAAAATAACTTACTTCCTACTTAGCTTGGGAAATGAATCAGAGGCTACGAAGCACTCTGATTTCCTCAGAGATAAGTCTGTATGACTACATGTGCATTGATGGCTCAATCTCCTGTGTGGGAGGGGGAGGTAAGTTCTTCCTCTCTTGATCCTCTTGAGGTTGTAAATTTCCATTCACACAGGAAGGACAGAATAAGGTTTTTTTCCCCTTCTCAAGATGGAATTTTTCTTAGAAGAAATCCCTTCTTCTAACATCTTATTTCCATCGATCTTTATTTCAAAGTACCCGTTCCTGTTAGGATGCCATAATTACTCCTACACCCAAACATCACCAATCACTTTCCTTCAGCAAGAAGATATGACTGAGAAAACCATTGAGGGTCTCTCTCTTCCTTTAGTCCTGTCCCCAAATTCTCTTGACAATCTCCATGAACTACAAGCTGAGACATTGCATCTGTAGTGAGTTTTGGAAGCCTAGACATTGAGCCAAGAGGTTTCCCCGGCTGATGTTCATTTGGAAATGAAATGCCAAACTGTCATTTTTTAAAATGGAGTTTGGACAAAGATGAAAGTTGTGTAAACATGATGCTAACTAACATTTGGCCCTCTGTATACTCTTGCTCTATTTCTGAGTAACTCCCACAACCCTTTACCCTCCTCTAATTAATTTCTGTGTTTACCAAGTTATCCTAAATGTCACTTATTTCTATAAGTTTTCTTTTATCACCATAACTGACTAAGTTCTCCTTGCTATGAGTTCACATTAAAAGTTCTACTTCCCTTATGAAAACACTTAGTAGGCTCTATGATAACAACTATTTCATTGTTGGTCTTTTTTTATTGGTCTGTAGTTTCTGAGTGCTTCATTTTTGTGTAACAACACATCTTATGGTGCTTGGTGCATAGTGGGTACTCAATGTACTTTAATGAATGAAGGACACACTGGTGTCAGGTTGACTGATTTTAATTATTGTCGAATATGATTCATGACAATATTATTATGTTAGGATTGTCTTTAAGTCTCTGCTGTGGGATCATATTGTTTGTTTTTATATCCCTAATACCTACAGTTTTACCCTATACCTGGCCTTTATTTAGTACTCCATAAATGTTTTTAAATAATCAATGACATAATAGGAATAACTACATTTATTACAGTGCTTTCTCATACACAAAGTACTGTCAAAATATTTCATCTTTATAACTATTTTGCCTAAGGTCAAACATTAGCATGTAATGAAAAGAGGATAGGACCCATTCTGCTTCTACTACGGTCTGTCCAAAAATAAGTTGCTCTGGAAGGAGATCAGAGATGCTTCCTTCTCTATGTCATTCTTGGACCAGTCTCAGATGTTTTCTGATGCCATTTTTATGAAATGAATATGACCGTACATTTTATTACTGAGAATATTTATATTTTAAAAAGCCAGGCCTTTTCCCTGAAGCAATGGTTGTTCTAAAAGGTCGCCAAAGAATTGGATTACGAAAACCCAGAGATTGTTGCTGCTGGACATATCTATGAAATGACAGTTTCAGTATATGATGACTTACATCCCTCCCATACAGGTAAACTTGATAAAATTTTCAAGGAACAATAAGCCTTTTCTTTAGTCTCTTTGATTCTAAAATATATAGATAGATTATCTTTTTTTTAATAGATATTTTATTTATTTTTGTTATTTGTATCTTTTACATTATTGTGTGTTCCCCATAAGTTACCCACCACCTGTTCACCCGTGGAGCCATCACCATAGTCCTCCGTGCTCCCCTCTTCCCCCCTCTTGAGCCCTCCCCCTCCCCTCCTTCCCTGCTGAATGTTGCTTTCTTATTTGGCTCCCCTATATTCCTGTTATAAGTGAAACCATTTGATAATTTTCTCTTTCTTTCTGGCTTATTTCACTGATCATGATCCCCTCTAGGTCCATCCATGTTGCTGCGAATTGCATGTGTTTGCCTTTTTTGACAATGGAATACTATTCAGCATTCAAAAAAGATAGATTATCTTTGGGACAGTTTTGTTAAGTTAGGCAAGGGAGGAAGAGAAGAACTGGGTAGACTTGTGTTGAAAGTTATCAATAGATCTGGGAAGGCTTTATTGTCTCTTAGCAACAGATAACTCTTAGTCAATACACAAGTAGTACTCAATACTAAGTATAGTACAGTTGTAGCCATACAAGTTTCTTAAATGCAGCTTTGATGAGAAATCCTTAGAGCTAGGAGCAGCTAGGATGTACGGAGCCCAACCCTGTGCTTGGGACTTCAGTAACTTTATGTCTAGTGTTTTAGTCTGTATCAGGTTGCTATAACAAAATAGCATAGACTGGGTGTCTTATAAATAGAAACTTATTTCTCATAGTCCTGGAGGCTGGAAAGTCCAAAGTCAAGGCACCAGCTGATTCAGTGTCTAATAAGGAGACCTGCTTCTTGGAGCAGGGATGTCCTTTTCTCACTGCTTCAGCTGGCAGCAGGCACAAGGGGTCCCTCTGAGGTCTCTTTTATAAGGACTCTAATCTGATTTATGAGGGCCCCACTGTTAGACCGTAACTACCTCCCAAAGTTCCTCCCCACCCCCACTCCATCACATTGGGAAGAATTGTCAACATATGAATTTTGGAAAGATGCTAACATCCAGCCCACAGCATTTAATAATGCCAGACATCTCTTATTTGGAAAGACTCAGATAACATGTAGTCCAAACATACAGGTAATTGGGTGTTTTTCTGTATTTCATTGGAGTGATTTGCATCAGGTAGGTAGAGCCATTATCAGTGCAAGCCAGGAGACACTTGCCAAGTTACCTAGCTCATTGCTTCATGAAAGTGAAAAGAGTGAACACCTCTCTCTGGCACTTGGTTTTCTCATAACAATCCTATCATTTTGGATCAGCCTATGCAAGAATATGTCTATGGTGCACTGAGATTAAGTCACCCCAGACTGCCTGGTCATAAATCTTTTGGCATGTGTGGATTTAATAGTCATGCTTTTGCTAATTTTGAAACATCCTGAGGAACAGATTTGAATTGTGTGCTGTGGAGTCAGAGCAGGGTGCCTGCTAGTGAGTGAGCTTAGCCAATCACCTGACACCTGCTTCGCTGTTTATTGTTTAAAAAGCGAGAACACACACAAAATGCTGCAAGAGTTCATTTCCACATTCAAGTAGGTACTACTATATTTTAAGAGGGGATTTGTTGCTGTAGAGGTATTTGTGAAAAAAGGGATTCATAGAAATTTCTGGATACATTTATTATTAAGTGTGTTGCAGCTGGATAATATGATCTAACAGGTGATTGGGATCAAAGATGCCCAAGAAGATGTGGGTGTCTGGGTGAAGAATATGAGTTTACCAGTAGAATGTCAATGTTTGTAGGGAGGACCTAGAATATAAATGGCATTTGGTTTTTATCTTTTGTGCCAACTCTGATCCATTGGTGGCAGTTACTGGGTCACTGAGTTGAGAAAGACTCTGAGGTTGCATCTGGAGCAGTGGGAAAAAGTCCTTTGTCATGGATATGGAAGGGTGGGGTGAGGGTCTGCATCTTTGTGTTTGCAAGGAGAGGGAACTTAATGCTGAATTTTAAGCAACAGACCTAGAAATCTTCAAATCCCTTTTGACTCACTGATAGGGGACTAAGTTTTCAAAGGTGATTTGTAGACTGGAGTCACCCAACTATTTTTTTGCAGACTGTGGCGATCTGTCTGGGTTAGTAGGCCCAAATGTGTTCTTGTGGTGTTTTCTTTTCTCCCACTGGTGGAGTGTCATTGTTTCATGCAACAGCTTGTTACATAACCCAACTGACCTTCCGGGAAGAAAGCTTTATCCTGCAGCTATTCACTCTGATGGCCTCACTAATCTAAAAAGAATCCATTCCTTTCACCAGACTTGAGCCTTTTTTCTAATATGGAAAGAAAAAAAATCTCTCACAGTAATAAATCCACCTCCTCTCTGATTCTCACACCCCAACATATTCATTGCAACTGCTCATAAAGGATGCGTGTAACACCCCACATGTGGTTCAGTCTCTTTTTATAGGCCAACTCATTAGCACAATTTTGAGTCTTTAGGGATGCAATAAAAATCATACTATGGCAAAACTATAAACAGCACCTGCTCTTGTAGCACATAAAAGGAATTTATTGAAGGAACTATAGGGACTTTCATATAAATTACCTGTCTCCACAGAACAACGCTTCTTAACCTTTCCTAGGGGTCATGGATAACTTTGAGATGCCAATGAAAGCTAAAGGCCCTTTTCCTACAAAAACAAATATAATGAAATATACCAAAATGTAAAGAATGCCACAAATTCTCTGAAGTAAATGTTTTATACAATCCAGATAAATTTTCTTGTTTGAGACACATGACATAGATTTTCAAGAGAGATAATGTAAAGCATTCTTCAGAACATTTCTAATATATAATACACTAACAGAATTTCCTAGTGACATAAGTTTTGGGTTCAATATATAGTGCGAGATCAAAATACATAATGATTTCTCGGAAATCCTACGAAACCTGGCTTTACAGAAACCTTTTTATCTTTGTTTAACAATTGCATTTGCTATGTTAGCATCACAGAGGAAACATTTTGGGAGATTTTGGGACACACAACTTGGTCCAGTGACTTACTAATTTTATGATCTTTGATCAAGATTTAAATTCTGTGAACCTCAGTTTTCTCATCTGTAAAACGGGGACAATAATATCAATGCTGAGTCAGTACCTTGAGCAGCAAATGTTAATTACTATTTTATTTTTATTATACAAAGTTTCTTTGCTTTCACTATGCTGGCTTTTATGTTTAACTATCAAATTCCTTCTTTTTTGACAACCTTCTGATATGATCATTTGAGCTTATTCTGAAATATAGAATTCTTTTATAACACACAATATACAAGTGTTTGGCTGGGATGAATGAAATGTAATTATTACTTTTCACTCAACTTTCATAATGTGAAAAAGCCTTTTGGGGCATAATCTCATTTTTGCCTTTCTATACATACTATGTAGAGAGAGACTGAAATTAATATGATTCCTTTTGTTGTTGTTGTTGATGAAACGGGCACTGAAAAGCTGAGCTTGTTCTAGGCTACAAAACAAGTGTCAAAGTCAATCCTTGAATGTGGGTTTTCCAAGTCTCTTTCCTTTGAACCGTCTAGGATATATATTAAAAGCATAATGTAGAATGTCACATGTTGGGGTGAATGACACTCCTACAAACTCTTTAGTGGAAGGGATTGCATTCATGACAAACATAACAAGTTCTCTTGTGTAAAGTACATAATTGTACATTTATATACCATCTATACACATATGTATCACTATTGTATAAAATAAAACATGGCATACAGTATATTATATATCTTTGACTAATTGCTTTGGCTGAAATTCATTTGTGTTCTTTGAATCTGGAAATGGATCATTTGGGTGCTGAAAGAAACCCATTATAGTTTTAAAATCCTCCACTAAGTCTGTTCAGGGGAGCACACTTCACTTGTTTGCAGAAGAAAATCACCACTACCACAAAGTATTCATTCACTGTTCAATTTTGCAGTAACTGTAACGGTCATCATAGAGATTGCTCCTGCCAATGATTTCAGCCCAGTTTTTGAAGCTACACTCTATTCATTCTCTGTTCCGGAAATATCAGGAGGTAAGAGAGCTCTTGCTTCTCTGGTGATCAAGTGTGCACAAGCTTTTTTTTTTTTTTTTAATTTCATGCAAGCAAGGAAATACCTACTGGGTCTCAAATGAGTGACTAGTGTATGTTGACAAAACACAAGCAGGTGAGGGTCCATTTCAGGGCTCCAGACCTTCAGAGTTAGTTTTCATTGGTGATGCCCTCAGTATATCATCTTCGTGGTTCCCCAAAGCCTCTTGTGAAATGTGATATGAGATCTGGGATTTTTAACTAGTACACATGACCTTAATTTTATTTTGCTATTCTTTTCTCTGGCTTCTGAAGTGTAAAAAAGGTAGGGACAATGTAATCATCATTCATGCAATTTAAATTCTGTCAATCTGCGCTTATATTTCAGGTAGAGTCTAGATCTTGGGCAGGATCCTAGCTCAATCCTGAGTTATATGTGAATTAGGATATATTAGTTAGCATAAACCAAGGAACGTTAGATTTGGAAGGGACAGCAGAGGTATTACTGTGTCTCCTACCATCCTAGAGAGGAACACAACATGTCTTCCTCAGCATCTCTGGGTGATGGGTGTTCCATGCTTTACTTGGATACCTCAAGGGATCGAAGGACAAAATTGTGTGCTGGATTCAAATCATACTGAGAAGTTGAGAATTATATTGACAAGAGCCAGTGGTGAAAATTTAATGAATTTTATGGCAGGATCATTTACAACTGTTGTTAACAATAAAATAATATTGGTGCCTTCCTGGTGATGCAAGGGGTTAAGTATCAGCACTATCAAGCTACTAGCAGCCACTGCAGCACGAGTTTGATCCCCAACCAGGGAGCTAACGCTCACAGTGCAGCAGACCTCTCCTGTCTTGCCTGCTGCTACCCTCAGCGGTGTATTTCAGTAGATCCACCTGTTCTGCTCCCCACTCTGTCTATGGTGAATTCTCTCACCCTCCCCGTACACCTCTAACCTGCACCCCAGCTCTTGTATGCATAAATACATTTTTTAAAATAAAATAATAGACATGCCCCCAAAACATGGTGGCGAACAGACGCTAGGATCAGGCTCTCCTAAAAAAAATCGATTTATGGAGAAAAATATCCCTAACTTTGAGAGCTGTCTCGAAGAGAACTGGATACCCTACGCAATACAATCAACCCCGGGGGTGCTTTGGACTTAAAAATAAACTGAAGAGTCGGAGTAAAGAGAAGAGAGGGGACATCTGATTCCACACAAAGGAGGAGCAGAGAGGAGAGATGGGCGGACCAGCTTCCCCTGAGAGCCACTGAATACAAGGTTAGAAACTGTGGTGAGGTTGGAGGGCTCCAGCCAGCGGACTGGGAGCGCGACCCCCACTCCCCCACCCCACGACCCCCCTCTCTTCCCTGCATGGCAGCCCTGAGGAGCAGGAAAGTGGGAGGGTCACTGTGTCCCATCCCCCACCTGGGGCTAGGTAACATCTCAAAGGGGAGAAAGTCCAAGCAAGAAACATCCCCCACTGGTTGCTAGGTGATAGATTAGCCAGAAAAACTGGTTGGGCTGGAAAACCTCCTGCGGAGACCACCTCATTCTGGGCTTTAGAATGCAAATGAATAGGAGGGGGAAGGATGGAATTTAAGGACTATTGACTGACAATCCCCAAAACCCCTCCCATACCTGTTGCTGAAAAAAATCTCCTGCTGAAACTATCTCTGACCACACCCTCTCCTGCAAAGTGTCAGCATCTTGGCACCCAGAGGGCAGCAAAAAACAAACAAACAAACAAACAAAAAAAGACCACAGCAGGTGGTGAACACGGCCCAGCACTCGCCACCCCCCCCCAACTTCTAGGCGGCTGCACACTGGCACCCTAGAAACTAGGTGAGGTGAGCACTGATCAACAGCCACCCACAACCTCCACCCCTGCACCCCTTCGTGGAGTAGCAGGCCCCAAACAGCAGAAAACAAACTAAGACCAGGAGCACCCCCCCGCACCAGACATAACCCCAGGGGCAGGAATAGCCCCAGGCAAACATCGGAGGAAAGGGGGGGATAGGGGAGAAAGAATAGAAAGACTCCCAGCAAGGACTAATGACAGCAGCAACAACAAGACAACAACATATGTCACTGGAAAGGAGGGGCTGAACCCCAGCAGGGGACCCAACCAGAAACCCCAGAACCTAAGAGCAAAAGGACTACAGAACTCCAAATTCGCATCTCCCCAATACTTTATTTTCTTTATTATTATTTTTTATTTTTTACTATTTTATTATTATTATCCCTTTTATTTTCTTTATTATTTTTTTATTTTTTACTATTTTATTATTATTTTCCTTTTTTTTTTTAACTTTTAACTTACCTTTTTCTCTTGGTCCTTCATTCCCACTTTTCTTCATCTCCATTACCCTTTTCTTTCCTTTCCCTGTTTTTTTTTCTCTTTTCCCCTTCCTCTCTTTTCTCTTTTCTTTCTCTTTTACTACAAACCACCCCTTCATCTTCCCTAATTAAACTCGGAACCGGAAACACACTGGAGACACGCCACGAGAAACACAAAAATTCAACAAAGAAAAATAAGAAAATCCAGAAGATATCTAGTCACAGCCAAGGCAACTCAGACACTAGGGAATCACAAACACTCCTGAGCAAGTAAAACCAGGATTCATGCCCGCCAGCACCAGTGGAAAACTACGAACAGAGCAAAGCAGAAAACCAACAATGGGAAAGAAAAAAGTCACAAATGACCCTCAAAACAATACACCACAAAAAGAAAATCCCTCTCCAGAACCCATTAATATGGACATAGAAGATTACATCCACCTAACAGATAAAGACTTCAAAATAACCATCACAAAAAATTTGATAGAATTAAATGAAAAGAACAAAGAACTGAGGGATTTAAACAAAGAACTGAGGAATGAGAATGAATCCATAAAGAAGAAATTGGAGGAACTGGAAGATTTAAAAGAACTGAAGAATGAGAACGAATCCATAAAGAAGAAATTGAAGGAAATGGAAGATTTAAAAACATTAGTAGAGGAGCTAAAGAAATCCAGAGAAAGCCAGAAAAGTGAATTAAAAGATATGCAGGGAAGTTTAAGCACTCTGGAAGAGAATGATACTAACAGAATCAAGGCAGAAAAGGAAAGAGAAAAACAAAGGAAAAAGAATGAGGAAAAGCTTCGAGAACTATCTGACACCATGAAAAAAGGAAACATCAGAATCATAGGAATCCCAGAAGGAGAAGAGAGAGACAAAGGAACAGAGAAACTTCTCAAGGAGATAATTGAAGAGAACTTCCCAAACATGAAAA
>PVIJ01022287.1:0-16459 GCA_004024925.1 Scalopus aquaticus
CGCGGCTGAGCTTCGTGCGCGAGCTTCGCTTTCTGCCCCTTCAAGGCCGAGGCGCCCCCTCCCCATTCCGCCCCTCCGACCTCAGGGCCTTTGCGCCTGCGCGCGCGTCTGTTTCTGCAGACGGCTGGCGCGGCCGTTCCCCCCCAGCGGCGCCCCTGCCCCCGCACCCTCTGTCTCGCTCTCTCCCTGGTACCGTCTTCATCAGGCGCCTCCGTCCTGCTTCTCTCCCCAACGGGGGCGTCCAGTCTGGGGGGGCCCCGAAACCCTCCCGGTCCTATCCGTGGTCCCAGGGGACTTGACATCACGTCTGTGCACACAGTAGGCCCTCAGTGCGTGCACCTCGCCTGCCACGAGGTGCTCAGCAGTCCCTGAGTGGCCAGTTGCAAAATCCTGCCTAGAAATCCAGCGTTTTTCTAACACGAATGACACGAATAACGGCCTCTGTCCAACGACGCAGCTTCCCGGTCCCCCACCGTCCCACCGAGGCGGGATCCCCAGGGAGGGGGACCGGCCTCTGTGACCGGACAGCGGACATCCACTGGCCCCGTCCCCTCCCAGGGAGCGCCCTTCCCAGGCCGGTCGGTGGGGGCATCTGGGTCCCCGTCCCTAGTTGCCATCCCACTGTATCACGAGTTAGAGAAAAATGGCAAAAAGTGGAGATGCCGGGGATTGAACCCGGGGCCTCATACATGCAAAGCATGCGCTCTACCACTGAGCTACATCCCCTGGCTGCGATTCGTGCGCCCGGAGAGTCTGCATAGCGGCGGTCGGCCCCTCGCCCTGCTCCTGCAGGTACCCCGCCTTTCTGGGCGGCCCGCGCCGCCCTAGATCCTAAGGGGCTCTCCGCGCCCGGGAAGGGTCAGGGCGGCGCCGCAGGCTGGGCGGGGCACACGGGGCGGAGCCTTTCTCCCCAGCGTCTATATGAACAGGCAGGCGAAGGCGCTAGTATGGCTGGTCCTCGTTAGTATAGTGGTGAGTATCCCCGCCTGTCACGCGGGAGACCGGGGTTCGATTCCCCGACGGGGAGGCTGCACTTAATTTTAAGTGCCAGGAAGCCCTTTCGGCCTTTGTTTGCTGAGACCTCGGTGCCCTCTCTCCTACCTCCTGCAGTTACCTGCGTGGGGCGTGTCACTGACAATGTGCTGCAGGAGATAATGGGCGTGTCTGGGGACGTCCCCTGAGTTTCCTCTTATGCACGAACACTGTATTTTACACACCGTGTAACTATGCAAAATATACTGTGCTTAAGGGCCTTTATTCCTCCCAAACACGGCTTAAAACAGTATCTAACACGGGCAGAAATCTCACCTGGCTTTGGGTACTTGCTTTTGGTCTGTGATTACCCGTGCACACAGCATTTAAAATGACTGAATTTGTGTACCTTTTCTTATAATGTGATGGCGAAGGCAGCGGGTCAAAGGAGCGGCGTCTGCAAGAGCTGCCCTCCCCCTACCTAAGAATGTGATCTTATTTGAAATAAGGGTCTTTGCAGACGAAAATAAGGTGAGGGTACAAGACGAGATCATCCTGGATGATCCTAAACCCAATGACACATGTCCCTAAGCAAATTTTAAAGTATTAACAAAGGTTATGAGATTTCAGATATGACCCCATTTACCTTCTCCGTTTTCCATGGTATAAATGACGTTTCCATGGCACTCTGTCTTGGAATCACTGCAGATTCATGTCCAAATGGCCCGCAAAACGTTTCTTCTCTCGGATGCTCAAAAATGGGTGGGTCGCATTGCTTTTGCAGCTGGATCTAGCCAGACCTGATATCCATATAAGAAATGAACACACAGGACTGTACCCCCAAGAAGGACAGTTGCAATGCCTCTGCAGGAGTTCATCAGAAGGGATCTGTTCTTGACAAAAAGGGAGCCAAGGATGCCAGAAGGGAGACAAACTCCTATTTCTCCCAGACCCTCAAAATCAGAAATCTTCCCCTTATCCAGGAAATCCAGCCACATTAAGTGTCAGGATGGGAAGGTATATCAAAGCCTCAGACTATTAGTTTGCTGGGGCTGCTATAAAAACATACTATGACTTAACTAATAGAAATTAATTTGGGGGCTTGTTTCTTCTGAATCGCTCTCCTTGGCTTGCAAGTGCCCGGTGCCTTCTTTTTGTGTCTTCACGTGGTTGTCCCTCTGTCTGTGTTGTCTCAAACTTTTTAGAAGAATATGACTTAGAAGTCATATTGAATCAGAGCCCACCCTGAGGACCTTATTTTAGTTTAATTTCCTCTTTAAAGGCCTTCGCTCTAAATCCAGTGGCATTCTGAGGTGCTCAAAGTTAGGGCTTCAGTTCATAAATCTGAGGGAGTGGGGTGGGGACCATGGGGGTGGTAGGGCGTATATCACATCTGAGCCCATAGACTTGGGTTTGGGGACACTTAAGGGACTCTGTTTTGCTCCAGGAAATGGAAGAAGCCGGCTGACTCTGCCTTTCATCCTGAGACAAAAGGGCATCTTACAAGTGAACGTGTCTGTGAGGGAAGTCTGGGTTCCTGACCCACTGCTGGGCCCCCTTGTGAGCTCAGGGCCCCCCACCCTCCTCTCAGCAGCCCAGACCAACCCTTAGGTGTCTCACACACACCCCCCTTTCCTTTGTTGCCCACGTCAATATGTCCTCCCACCTCCGCCCAAAGTCTGTCTCAAATCCATCCTTGCATCAGCTCCTGCACTTCCTTCCAGGTCTAAATCACCATCAGTTCCAAAGGTTTTCCATTTCCACTCAGGGAACCACTAAACCCTTTGCCATGGCCTTCCGGGCCGGCCGCATCTGGCCTCTGCCCACATCTTTGACCTTGCCTCTCCCCCTGCCCATTTCCAGGGTCGCTTTCTGTTCCTGCCTGCCTCAGCCCCAGGGCCTTTGCATATCCTGTTCCCTCTGTCCGAGTGATTATTCTTCAGCTCTCCACACTGCTGAGCCGTCATTCCCCAGGTGTCCCTGGCCCCGGCCCTCCCCTTCTCTGACTGCCCCTCCCCGAGCATTCCAACCATGCTGCGCGCTCTTACGGGTCCTCATGTTCCTGTTAAGCCCAACTGTCTTGTTATCGTGTTTGTTGCTGGGTCAGAAGTGACCCGGTGCTTGGCAAACACTCCACCACTTCACCTCCCTGCTCGCTCATCCTCCCCAGACAACAACCTCAGCCCACCCCTTTCGCAAAGGGAAGGGAAGCAGAGAGCTCGACCGGATGCCCACCTGCTGGTTTCTTCAAGCCTTGAAGCCCAGCGGGCGCATAGGTGTGGCGGCCTTGCTTGGAGGCGGGGACTGAGTCACCCACTGCCCCCAGGAAAGCCACCTGCCGGCCCCTGAGACCTCCCACGCGCCTGGCGTGGTCAGTGTCCCGGCTGCAACCTGGGGAGCTGCTACCGACGGTGACCTTGCTCCTTTGCGCAGAGAGGAAAGCTTGAGTCAGAGGGGCTCTGCGTCAGGCAGCAGGCATGCGTTTGCTCGTTTATTCAACAAGTATTAATTGGACACCTATGACGTGCTTAGTCCTGGGAGGCTGCGCAGCCTCGCAGACGGGCGCCTTCCCGGCTCCTGCTGGCCCTCCTGCTGGTTCGAGCTGGGAAGACCGGCAGTAACAAGGAAAACCGTGCATAAGTTAACGATAACAAGAAGGGCTTGGGGTCTTGTGGAGAGGAACGATCAGGGAAGGCTTCCCGGAGGCGGTGGTCATACGGACGGGAAGGGGCAGCGGAGGCAGGTGCTGGGTGAGGCTGGTGGATGTGGGTTCCCTCCCGGAGTCCGGCTTTAGACGCCCGGGCTGTGGACCCCGGCCTTAGATGACCAGGAGGACCCAAGTGCCGCTCCGTGCCAGCAGCAGCCGAAATAGCTCAGTTGGGAGAGCGTTAGACTGAAGATCTAAAGGTCCCTGGTTCGATCCCGGGTTTCGGCAGCTCCTTTTCTTTTCCCCAGGAAAGTGTGCAGCGCGATGGAGCAAGTTCTCCCGGGCTCCAAAAGAGGGGTAGCACTCTTTATTGACAACCCCCCCGGAGCAGCGTCCACGGGTGGCTAAAGGGCACCGAATTAAGGGAGGAATTCAGCCACGCCAAGTGTTTGCTGCCTGCCTGCCTGCCCTGTTTCCTAAGCGTCTATGCTCCGCCACCTGCCGGTCAGGGTCTGCTCGTTGCTGGTTTTTGCTTTTTATTAGTATCTGCTGTCTGGACCCTCGCGGCTCAGTCGGGGCCGTCATCTTTAAGACGTCGTTCAGTCAGGCGGGACTTTCGGTTTTAGGGGGACAGAGAACAAAAACGGATGACTCTGCGGAGAGCGTTAGTAATTGGGAGGCGTGAAAATTACCTTAAAGAGAAGATTCAAAGGGGCCTAGACAGGGCCACTCCTCGTTAGTATAGTGGTGAGTATCCCCGCCTGTCACGCGGGAGACCGGGGTTCGATTCCCCGACGGGGAGGCTGCTTGTCTTTTAACTTTTTCTTTCATTTCTCTTCTAAACAAATTGAATTCTTCAACTTTCGAAGTAATTCCTTGCTCTTCCCTAGAAAAATAAACCCACCAGGGAAGCGAGATTTAACAGGGCGGTGGCCCCTCGCCCTGCGTGGTCTGCTACGTCCTAGCTCTGAGGGTGCAGCCGAGGCTTGACCAGGAGTGGCTCACTCTCAGGGCTACCTCCGGGTTCCAGCTCCCCTCTCCAGAGTGCTTGGTTTGTAAGAGCTTCCTAGAGTGAGACTGTCAACTCCTAGGGCCAGGAACTGCTCCTGCCTTGGTAACTATTCCATCTTCTCTTGTCTTGCTCCAGCCCAGAGGTTCCTCAGAAAATGCTTCTGGGTTTGAGACAGGAGGGAGGGTGAATCAATAAAACAGTTCTCTGTGGCAGACTCACCTTCCTGAATCTACCATCATCCTTCCCAGACTTTCACACATTCATTCATTCATTCCACACATATTTCCTGAGTCCCTAGACACTGAGATATAGCTGGAAACGAGAGACAAGTGCTGACCCTACTGAGCTTACCACCAAGTGAGGAACATGGACAACAGTTTAAAAACAGGTTCTCAGAGGGATAAAGGCTGCAAAAAGAAGAAAAGCAAGCCAGAGGAAGTGCTCAGGGAGTGAGTGGGCCTGTAGAGCCCTGCAGAGAGGCAGCCGGGCCCACATGGCCAACGTGAAGGAGATGTGAGGAGTGGTGTTCCAGGCAGAGGGGACGGCAAGTGCCAAGGGCCTGCGGTGTGAAGGAACCTGGCCAGCCTGAGGAACAGATAGTGCGTGTGGTGGAAGTGAACGAGGGGGACCCAGAGGTCAACAGACGTCCAAGCATGGAGGGCCTCAAAGGCCAGATGAAGGCCTACGGATTTTATCCTGAGTTTCACGCAGAGAGCAGACATAGTTGGGGTTGTTTTGAGCAGAACAAGAGAGCAAGCAGCGGTTCCTGCTCAACTTAATACGCTCCCTTAGTTCAAACCATGTCCCAGACCTTGCCACCTACAGGGTCATGCGCTCCCACTGAGGTCTCCGCCTCGAGCTAGTGGAATTAAGGACAGAGGAGCCTCATCCTACAGCCCTCCCCCTCCTCCCCTGTTTCACCAAAAAAGTGTCAGCAAATAATCAGTCTGTTTAAATAAAGTGAGGCCAAAATAATAATAATAATAATATAGAAATAAACAAAAAGAGAACTAAAATAAAAACAACAAGAAGAAAGTGAGGCAAGTAAAGGGAAGTGAGTTTATTAGAGAATCAAGACTGAGGGTGGGAGCAAAAGCCGCCAGATTCTGAGCCTCTCAGGGAGCAGGATGGATCATATTTGCAAGGGGGTTACAGGAACATCTCAAGGATTTCTGGGAGGAAAACGTGGTTAGGCATAGTAATTAAAACAGCACGGTATTGGGACAAAAATAGACAAACAGACCAATGGAATGGAATTGAAAACCCAAACATACAGCCACACATAGTTCAATTAATGTATGACAAACGAGCAAAGAATATGCACTGGCACGGGAAAGTCTCTTCAATAAATGGTGCTGGGAAAACAGGACCTGTACAGGCAAAAGAATGAAACTAGAGCACTACCTCACACCACACACACAAACAGACTCAAAATGGATAAAAGACCTGAATGTAAGAGCCAAAACCATAAAACACATAGAGGAAAACATCGGCAAAACACTTCAGGACATACATCTCAGAAACACCTTTGAAGACTCATCCCCTGAGGCAAAGAAAATGAAGGAAAAGGTAAACAGCTGGGATGACATCAAATTAAAAAGCTCCTGTGCAGCAGGAGAGACAATAACGAAAACAGAGACAACCCACAAATTGGGAGAAAATATTTGCACTCCACACAACTGATAAGGCGCTGATAGCAAAGGTTTACAAAGAGCTTACACAGCTCAACAAAAACGAAGTAAACAACCCAGTCTGAAAATAGGCAGAAGAGCTGAAAAGACACTTCTCCAAAGAGGAAATGCAGATGGCCGACAGGCTCATGAAAAAATGCTCAACGTCCCTCATAATCAGGGAAATGCAAATCAAAACCACAGTGAGAGTCCACCTCACACCAGTGAGAATGGCGCATATTAAAAAAAGTGGCAACAACAAATGCTGGCGAGGATGTAGAGAAACGGGAGCCTCGTACACTGCTGGTGGGAATGCAAACTGGTCCAGTGACCATGGAAAGCTGAGGGGAGTTTCCTCAGACTACTAAAATTGGAGCTACCATATGACCCAGCAATTCCACCCCTAGGAATCTACCCAAAGAACACAACAACATTAATTTGAAAGGAAACCTGCACTCCTATATTTATTGCAGCCAAGATATGGAAACAACCTAAATGCCCCAAAACAGATGAGTGGATCAAAAAGATGTGGTCTATACACACAATGGAATACTACTCAGCCATAAAAAAGATAAACTCATGTGATTCGCAGCAACATGGATGGAGCTGGATGGGATCATGCTCAGTGGAATAAGTCGGAAGGAAAAAGAAAAATATCAGATGGTCTCACTTATAGGAGGAATATAGGGAAACTGAACAAAGGGTCAAAAAAAAGGACAAAACTTATAGGCAACTATAGATCTGAGGCTTAAAGTCGGAGAGGGAAGGGATCAAAACGGGAGGGAAGGGCACAAGGCACCATGGTGATGGTTCATGGGTGATGTGAGGATGGGATATTTACGGGGTCTAGACCTGAGGGAAGAAATCAAATCTGCACAAAAATGAACAACAATGTAAGAAAAGCAGTAACAGGAAAAGCAAAGAAAACGTGGCTGGGGGTCCCCTAAAGCACCACCTGACACTGTGCATGGTGGAGAACAAGGACAGCTGTCAAAGTTCACCCAGTCTGTCTAGAACCTTGTCTTCTGGGAACTGGGAGTTTTAGCAAAGTCACACGTCTGAGTGGCCGTTCTTTGACGGGACTAACCCGTCTGCAGACTGCAGCTTCCATACCCTGTTTTGCTTCGTTTATTTATTCCACAGAAAACATTAGCCGCCCGCCCACCCCCTGCTCAGTCTGTTCACACGGCCAGACCAGCTGCTCCTGACTCTTGGCTTCCCCCTCACCCGCCCCCCCAAACCCCTTCAGTGGGGACCAGGGCGAAGGGCACCCTCTTAGGTGTTCGCTGCAGTTGCCAAGTCCACGCCTGCCGGGGTGGGAGTGGGAAGCGCCCTCACGGGGCCCACGCACCGCCGCAGGGAGCGAGAGAAGGCTGCTGGGCCCCTGGAGGGCTCTGCCCCCCCAGTCCCCGCGTGGCTCCCCCGAGACGGCCGCCACCCCGCAGGCGGCCCTATTGCAAATCTCTGTCCCGCGGGAAGGCCCAGGGAGTTGAGAAACGCAGCCCGGCGGCTGGGCCCAGCGTCCCGCTCCCGCTCCCTGAGGCCTGTGACTGCGAGGGGCTTCAGGCTGAGGGAGCCCGCCAGGGCGAGGTGGCAGCCCCTTTGGGGGTACCTTCTCCCTGTGGCCCCAAGTGACTGTTTTCTGACGGGAATCCCAAGCGCTGGCGCAGGGGGCCGGCCGCTGGGGCTCCGCTCCCTCTGGGGCGTCTCTCTTCACTCTGGAAGACAGCAGCGACACAGGGCAGGGTGAGGGACACCCCAGGACCCCCGTTACAGAGGCAGCGGCTAAACGAGAGAGAAAGGCTTTTCTCAGGGAGCTGCTGCTTGCAAGGAGATTCCTTTCTCAGAGTTGAAGCTGCGCGCCCGGGTTGGGTCTGTGCCCGTCAGGTTTGCTGATTTTTAGTCAGAAGCGTCTCGAGCGCAGGAAAACGGCCCTTCACGCAGAGGTGCGGCCTGGGGGGCTGCGGTCGGAACGACCTGGGAGCCCGGGAAGCCGAGATTCTGGGTGGAGGCGCCAGTCGGGCAACGCCCTTCTCTCTGGGAAGAAACCACTCTCCTTCCCTCCCCTTCCGGCTGCGGAGTTGCACCCGGAGCAGGCCTGTTTGCCTTTGTTCCTTGGGTGGCATCAGCTGGAATCTCAGCCGCACGGGCATGAACGCGGGCTCCTTTGCAAACAGAGCACTTTGGGGGCTTGCCTTGCTGGACGAAGCTGGCACCGCGACGGGCCGCGGGAATGAGTATAGCAGACAAGTTCGGGAAGCTCGGCGCAAGGGGAGGGGGATGTAGCTCAGTGGTAGAGCGCATGCTTTGCATGTATGAGGCCCCGGGTTCGATCCCCGGCATCTCCACGCCCTTTTTCTCAATTCCGTCCACGTCCCTCAGCAAGGTCCGAGGGTGTAAACAAATGTCACCCCTCCGCTTCCTGCTGGGAGGTGGCACACTCACCACGGACTTCATCCCCCTTCCCTGAAATCGTTAACACTCTCGACGAGCTTTTGTCAGAAGGGCAAAGGGGAGCGCTCACAGCGAAGGTGAAGAGAACGATCTCTGGGGCGTTTTCTTGTAGTTTCCCAGCTTTGCAGCTGTAGGGCAAGGCCTGAGGCTGCTGACTCACTTCTGGCCTCTGGCCGTCAGAGGCAAGGGTGCCAGAGGTTCAAAGGTCGAGAGTCTGGGCTCCCTCTAGCCCTTTTCTTGCGCGGTGGGTGACCGACCATTTGCCCAACACAAAGGTTATTTTTCTCGCCTGCTGGGTTTTGCCTCCTGCTTCTTCAGCAACAGGCCAGGAGTGAAGGCTTCCGTGGACAAACAGCTTGTATTTGTGGTTACACGCTCTCTGAGTGTTATCATTAAAGTGAAAGATGCTTTTCACCAAAAGGAGGGTTCCTGTTACGTTCTATGGGTCCAGTTCTCTGTCTGGGGTAATATGAATTCCTCCCCCATCAAATTCTGTCTCCTCCTTGACTTGACCTGATGTTGTAAATCATAAAACGTCTCATTTCTGAGACCTCTTTGCAAAGTCTTCATTTTTCAGTGGGTGAAACTGAAATTTGTGAAATGACTCATGCGTTCTGTGGTGGAGTTTTGGAGACAGTTCCTGCTTCTAATAAGCTTCTGCAAAGGTTATTTCCCCCTAAATGTCAACTAGGTTTTAAAGGAACAAAACTTGGAGGCTAGTTTAAAGTTACCAGGCCTAATGCAAAACTAATTATATGCTTCTGTTTTACTTTGTAGCTTATAATTAAATATTTCTAATAGGGTAATGACAAGGAAAAAAATACCATAAAGCTTGTGAGAAGGGTGGGGGGGCTTTGGGTTGGGAATGGAGCTTGGCAGAAAACTTGTGACTCTTTTAGAAATTGTACCCACTTCAAATAATTATATATTTTTTATTATTATTATTTTAACGGTATAGAGAGTCCTTTATTTATGTATACAGGCTGGGGTGTAAGCCAGAGATGTGGGGTGGTGAGAGGATTCCCCAGAGACAGAGTGGGGGGGCAGAACAGGGAGATCCACTGAAATACACTGCTAAGGGGAGCAGTGGGGAGACAGGAGAGGTCTGCTGCGCCCTATGGGAATCTCCCTGGCTGGGGAGCAAACTCATGATGCAGTGGCTCTGGATAGCTTCATAGTGCTGCGCTTAACCTGTTGTGCCACCAGGGAGGCCCTATATTTTATTTTACACTTAAAAAAGAGTATAGGGATTCCCTGGTGGTGCAGGAGTTAAAGTCCGGCTGCTATCAAGTTGCCTGAGTTTGATCCTGGGCCAGGGAGCTTCCCACATGGTGCAGCAGACCTCTCCTGTCTCCCCACTGCTCCCCTCAGCAGTGGATTTCAGTAGATCTGTCTGTTCTGCTCCCCACTCTGTCTCTGGTGAATCCTCTGGCACACACCACCCCCACACCTCTACCTGCACCCCAGTTCTTGTATGCATAAATAAAATAACCCTTTAAAAAACAAAATAGGGCCTCCCGGGTGGCGCAGCGATTAAGCGCTGCGCTGTGGAGCAGCCGGCAGCTGCGACGTGAGTTCGACGCCCGGCCGGGGAGAATCCCACATGGTGCGGCAGACCTCTCCTGCCTCGCCCGCTGCTCCCCTCAGCAGTGTATTTCTGATCTGCCTGTTCTGCTCCCCACTCTGTCTCTGGTGAACCCTCTCGCCGCCCCACGCCTCTGGCCTGTACCCCAGCTTGTATGTATAAATAAAAAATAAAAATCTTAAAAACAAAAAAAACAAAAACAAAATAAAAAGCCCATTGTATGAGGGAGCTAGCATAGCTCAACTAGAGAGATCTGAGGTGAAGCCAGGGCCGCCAGCAGCGGTGAGGAGGTGGGAGTTGTTTGGTACAAGGCTTCAGTTTTGCAAGATGAAATGAGTTCTGGAGGTGGATGGTGACGGTTGCTTAGCAACGTGCCTGTTGAAGGTAGCAGAACACGCCTCCCCAAAATATGCCACTTTTGGTATGAAGGGGCTTGAATCAGATCTCCCCCAGAGCCTGGGAACTGGTGTCCTGGGGACACCCTGCTGTGGCATGCACCGGATTTGGAGTTGAAATCCCTGAAGGTTGATGGGGAGCTTCTGTCCTTGCCTAAGCCCTTTGTAGCCCCCTAATCAAAGCAGAGATGTCCAGTCCTAAACTTCTACCCTTTCCCTAACCAGAGAAACAATAACTGCTCTCCCTTTTAGGACTCAGAAAAATGTAGCGTCGGGGGAGGGGAGTGTGTCCCCTCCAGTTGTAGGTTTACCAGAGAATATATCTTCTCTGAGAAAGTCCTCTTTACTCTGAGTGACCGTGAAGTCACCGCCTTCTTATCTGTCATGTGACCCCTCTCCTCGACGCCCCTGGCCCCTACACACAACATAAATGCCCCAGGTCGGCTCTATTATTCTTTATAAGTTACAACCATGTAAACTCCCCACAGACGTGTTATTACATTTTGGCCTTTCTGCCTACAAGTCTGTCTGGTGTTGATTTGTTCATGCTTCCAGCTTTAAAAGAACCCAGATGGACTGGGAGAAGTTTCTCCTGAGCCTGATAGCATACTGATTATTTTGAGCTGCTGGCATTTGAAAAATAGCAAAAGCTGGGAGGAGCTTCTTCCGCACCCCCTTCCCTGCTAAAGGCAGACAGAGCCTCTCCAAGTTGCTCAGTGGTCTCCTGAGAGTTTCCCGACCAGGGAAGATGGACTCTGTCCCAAGGCGCCAACTAGGACACCAAACTTTGTCTCAGACTGCCATTCCTCACACCTTGTCTTCTAGGGCCCTAAACATTCGTTGTTCCTAAACTCACTCTTCCCTAGGAGGTTTCTATCCCCTCCTCCCTCCCCCCACTAAGATGGCACGCAAGCTTAACTGCCCAGGCCCCCCTCCTAATGACCCAGATCTCCCTGGGATCTCCCCTCACACACGAGGCAGGCGTGCTAACAAATTGTTTCCCTTTCTCTTGTTAGTCTGCCTTTCACTACAGGGTCTCAGAAGGGTGGAGAGTGTGAGTCCTCCGCGGTAATACAGCAGCACTGCTGGACTGTGCATTTGAAAATGGTGATGATCGTCAATTCACGGTCTGGGTATTTCCTCGCAGTTTAAAAACAGTAAATTTAGAAAACATAAAGCCCCTAATGGGTTAATGGACTTGGCAAGGTCCCTGAGGAGGCAGTCGGGGCTGGCACTGGCATTTGGTTTTCTGACTGCTGGGGCGGGCAGAGTTTATTTTAAGCCTGCGCACTCAGCGTTCTGATCACAGTGCAAAGGCACAAGTGCAGACAGGAAAAGGAACAGAATCCCTTGGGCCTTCCCCCCCCACACTGCAGATACTTTCCACTACCTTTTAAGGTTCTGTAACAGATGCCAAAGCAAGGCAAACCTTCCCCATGCAGCTCTCTGATTTGAGCCTTTCTCTAGGGGGGTCATGGCTGATGACTCTCCTGTTCTCGCACATTCTCCTAAGTCACACGCAAGGTTGTGACCTTCAAGGGGCTGAGTCCTCTGGGGGAAGGAGGAAAGGCAGGCGGACAAACAGGCGCCAGTCCAGCTCCACCCCCCCGCAGCCCCACACCCAGGCCTTTGTGAGCTCAGCCCATCACGTGCCAGCCTGCCCGCCAATCCCGCCGTGTTGCTGGGCCTCTGTCACTGTTCCATTGGTGCCAGCTCTGAAGCAATCTCTCCTGGGGCACCCGCAAAGGACGGATCTGTGGGTGGGAGAAACTGAACACGGATTCAATGACGCAACCTGCCTTTTCTAGCACTTTCTAGCACATTGCAGAGTCAGTCAAGGGCTGTGGGTTTTAGCCCTGGGCCTTGGTACCCGATTCTTGAATCCAAGGGGGACATTTAGGCTGTGGGAGTCCTCTCAGTAAGGAGAAAAGCAGTTGGGACAACAGCCATAAAAATATCCCGTGAAGGGGGGATTTTCAAGGTTGGCACGATTCACATTTAGGGCTGGGTGAAGCTGCGCTGTGGGGGGACTGTCCACTGCAGGGCTTCTACCACCACATGCCGGTGGTGCCCCCACCCCTCCCGCTGAAGTTGTATAACCAGAAAAGTCTCCAGAGAGGCCCATGAGGGGCATAAACCACTCCTGGCTGACAACCATTGTTCCAGAAGACACCCCCTCGTTGGGAGATCACTTTCTGCCCCCTCTCACTCAGTGCCCTTGGACAAATGTTTACTTCCACTCGCTTCAACAAAAACCCACAGTTGGACTTAGGTTAGGGACTGCAGGGGTGTTTCAGAGAAAAGAATTTAATTGGAGACACACCCCAGTGTTCTCCCAGCTCCCAAGAATGTTTTCTCTTGAGCAATTGGTGCATTTTCCACCCTTCTCTGTCTCTGAAATTGGGCCTGTTTTTCACTTTACCTTTGACTGTGAAAACAGCTGGGTCACCAAGCTCGTGACTCAGCCTTTGAACAACATGAATCACAAGACAGGCTCGGTTACCTAAGGAGGAGCTAGGCATTTTGTTCCTCTAAGCACCTCTTCCTGAAACTTAGGAAAAAACAACCTCATAAAGAGACTTCCCTTTTTGTACCTTTAAAAATTCCTATCCATAAATTTAGAGATAAACTTCACAGAAATCTGTGCTGAAGTCACCGGGGTCTCCTGCTAACCTGTAACTTCCTTCGTATTATTCATTTTAATGTCTCAGAATTCATGCCCTTTGGAGAATGTTAAAAGCAGAGGTTAAAGTCTATTTTGAACCCTGCTGAGACTTTTTTCAGAAATCTTTTTCATAAATCAATACAGAGGGAAT
Source organism: Scalopus aquaticus (assembly GCA_004024925.1). NCBI lineage: Eukaryota > Metazoa > Chordata > Mammalia > Eulipotyphla > Talpidae > Scalopus > Scalopus aquaticus. Next base: position 13,552 of record PVIJ01022287.1, read on the forward strand.
CAAACTAAGCAGGTAGCAGCTTTGTTTTGTTTTGATTCACATTTTAAGTAAAATATTTAGATTTTTAAAATGCTCATAATTTAAGGGAGGAATATAGTCTTTCCTTAATGGCAAAATATTTTTAATCAGTTGCTTTTTATATTTTTTTTCTTGAAGACTTTAAGGATGGTGTCAAAAAAAAAAAGAAGAAAAAAGGAAATTTCGACAGAGTACGTTGGAAGGTCAAATTGACCTACAATTCCTGAATCTGTTAGCATTCCATCTGGCAAATAGAAAGGCCCTTCAGAATGCTGCAGAAAAGGGAAGGCTTTATAAGGAAGCCGGGCTGGGACAAGAAAGTCTTAAATGAAAGAAAAAAAAAAAAAGGATTATTTTGTGCAAAGTCATTTATTTTGGGGGGGAACACAGAGTCTATTAGGATTACCTCACAAATACTGATCCATTACCTCACTGGCTCTGACCAGGAAACTCCAGGCTGACCTGTTCAGACTATCTTCCTGGGCAAGGTTGAAACTGCAGTAAGATTAGGTAGTAAATCGCCTGTGCTTAGCACAACTCACTCCATTTTGGACCTGTTGTTTCTTTTCAACAGTGAACACTGACATACCCTGCTTCTCTTTCCATTTGTATAGACATTTCTAGAACAGAGTCTGGACAGAACAGGAGCTAGGGAACTAGTGAGGGACCGACGGAGAAGATTTTCACTGTCAAGTTTTAAAAACCTGTTTTAAATTTTCACCACGTTCCCAGATTTTAAAGCACTTAAAAAATAGGCCGAAGAAATGACACACTGGGATCCAAAAAAGGACTGGCAAAAATAAAAATAATCTGCCCAGTGATCCTTTTGCTCCCCTTTTATCCATACGCAAGTGGAGCTCCCTATTTGGGACATTACATTTGTTTTCCAGAAATATACAGGCCCGAGGGTCTGTCAGTTCTTTGAAAACCTCAGGCTCAGAGGATCGATATCTGAGCTCAACTAAATATCGACACAACTGAAGTGTCCCTGCACCCCCAGGCCCGGCCCCCCTCCAGCACCCCAAGACTGGGCGCCTGGGACTAGGGTCAATCTAGAAGGCTCTAGAAGCGTCGGCTTTCGGGGCCCCACGGCGCTAACACAGCCGCAAGGCGCCACCCCTCCTCCCCCACGCTGAATGGCCGGGTGGGCGCCCCCTTTTCCCTCGCGTGTTGTGACGGTCCCGCGGGCCCCGGGGGAGGCCGGGCGGCGCCCAGGCCCGGGCGAGATTTGTCGAGTCACCGGCCTTGTCCCGGTGCCCGCGGGGGAGGGGCCCGCGAGGGGAGCGGGACCCCGACTCTGCGGGCGGAGCGGCCCGGGCCCAAGTCGGCGCAGGCGTCTTGAGAACCGTCGGCCCCCGAGGGCCGAGGGCCGGGGGCTGCGGGGCGGGGCGCGGGGCGCGGGGCGCGGGGCCGGGCCGATCCGATCCGGGCGCGCAGGCGGCTCCGCGCCGGGTTTTTGCGCCTCCCGCGGGCACCTCCGCCCCCGTCGAGCGCCGGCCACGTCCGCGGACGCAGTGCTCCCTAAACGCGCTGATCCTTCCGCCGGACCGCCCCGCGTCGCGACCCACTCCCCGCCCGACGTCACCCCCGCAGCCCCGGTCTTAACTGCAGGTCATTTTGTGAGGGACTCTGATGGTTCTTGGTGACTGTTTCTTTCTTTAGCGGTCAGGAAGGGTGGAGAAAAGTAGTTCCTTCTCGGCGTTTCTGCGGAGGGATATCATTGGCGCGGCACGCTCCATTACTATATAAGGGGGCGCCGGGCGCGCCGCTGCGAGTGCCGTCGGGCTGTTGTGGTGAGCTCTTGTTTTCCTCGCGCGCTGCTGGCCCCGCCGTTTGGTAAGGAGAGTTCGTCTGCCTGCTGGGGGCAGTGGCCCGCCTGGGCGGAGAGGCCCCCGAGGCGCTTGGTCGCCCGCCACCGGCGAACCAGGCCCGGGAAGGGGAACGGCGCAAAATGGCTGCCATTTCCGTTCCCGCCAGGGAAGACGCGGCGGCGGGCGGCTGCCTGTGAGGGCTGAGGGGGAGGGCGGCCGGTGTGTGGCGATGACCCGGAGAGCTTTCCTCTGGGCGGCCGGGGCTGCGCGGCCTTGCGGGGCGGAGTTCGGTGTGGGGTGCGAGGCTGGGCCGACTTGGGGCCCGCGGGCTGGGGGCCTCCGCAGCCCCGCGGCGCTCGTGTGACGTCAGGCCGTCCTGTTGGCTCAGCGTCTGGGCGGCGCCGGCTGCAGGTGTGCAGTAGGTAACAGCGCGGGACACAGGGTTTGGGCCTGGGGTAGACCCTGCTGAGTTGACGGGGACGGACGTCCACTGGGCGGAGATTGCCCCCGCCCCCGAATTGACTGGGATTAGGTCTTTCCGCTTTGCCTAGTAAGTGGTCGAGTTTCGAGTTGAGCTTGGTTGTGAAGTGCTTGAGTCCCTGAGGTGCTGTAGGCAAGTTTTCTTCCTTAAGTCGCTCGGCCAGTAGAATATGGCTCTTCGCTTTAGCACTGGGGTGTAGTGACGGCGCTCGCTGCTAAACAGGAACTAGTTGATTTCGTTCTCTGTTCTGGTAGACAATGCAGATCTTCGTGAAGACCCTGACCGGCAAGACCATCACCCTCGAGGTGGAGCCCAGTGACACCATCGAGAACGTCAAGGCCAAGATCCAGGACAAGGAGGGCATCCCCCCTGACCAGCAGAGACTGATCTTTGCCGGGAAGCAGCTGGAAGATGGGCGCACCCTGTCTGACTACAACATCCAGAAGGAGTCCACCCTGCACCTGGTCCTCCGCCTGCGAGGTGGCATGCAGATCTTCGTGAAGACCCTGACTGGCAAGACCATCACCCTCGAGGTGGAGCCCAGTGACACCATCGAGAACGTCAAGGCCAAGATCCAGGACAAGGAGGGCATCCCCCC
>PVIJ01022288.1:0-16455 GCA_004024925.1 Scalopus aquaticus
GAGAGGATTCACCAGAGACAGAGTGGGGAGCAGAACAGGCAGATCAGAAATGCACTGCTGAGGGGAGCAGCGGGGAGGCAGGAGGGGTCTGTTGCGCCATGTGGGACTCTCCCTGGGTGGAGATCGAACTTGCGCTGCAGTGGCTGCCGACAGCTTCACAGTGCTGAGACTCAACCCCAGCGCCACTAGGGAGGCCCCCACTGAGTAGATGTGTTTGTCCATCCACCTCTGCATGTGGGGGTGTCTCCTCTCAAATGCCTCTCCTGCTCGCTCAGCTCGGGCTGATCCTGACCCCCAACCCTCTGCCCCCGCTCCCTGCTGTGTACGGGCTGACGACAGCAGACTGTGGGGTGGTTATGAAACGGGCTGATGTAAGCCCCGGACTGCAGGACTCAGCGCTGATTGTGAAATGATCTGTGAGCTCACGCCCGGGGCAGAGGCCTCCCCGGTGTCTGCCTGGGGGTGACTGACCTGCCGGCACCACCAGGCCCCAAGGGAGGCCCGTGCGCTCGGCCGGACCAGCCGTGACTGCCCAGCCCATCAGGGTGGCAGAAAGGGGACGTCAGGGCACGTCTGGGCGAGCAGCCTCCCACGCCCACGCTGAGGGTCTGGTGCTGCCCACAGAGTAACGGGGCCGGCCCGTGCTCCCCAATACGGGCTGTAGAAATCCACCCGCCAGCAGAAGCATCGAACGACGTGGAACAAGGCTGTTCAGTGCAGCTGTGAAGGATGAGAAATCATCCAGATGTCCATCCTCGTAGCTACTCCACAGCTACCAAAAGTACAGGAAGAGGAGAGAGGGAGAGAGAGGAAAGAGGAAAATCAGTGTAGAACTGGAGCCATCTCTCAAGGATATAGCATTAACAAACAAGAAGGTAGGTGGGTGACAGAAAGAGAGAGGGGAGGGAGGGAGGAAGGGAGAGAGAGAGAGAGAGAGAGAGAGAGAGGATAGATACTGCACCACTTTTTGTGTAAGGAAAAGGGGAGGAAGATAGATTTCCAAGGAGAAAAGAAAAGTTAAAAAACTCTGGAGCCTTGGCCTCTCCAGTGGCGCAGGGTTGGGCGCTGCGCTGTGGAGCTGTCGGCAGCGGCGACGCGAGTTCGACGCCCGGCCGGGGACAATCCCACATGGTGCGGCAGACCTCTCCTGCCTCGCCCGCTGCTCCCCTCAGCAGTGTACTTCTGGTCTGCCTGTTCTGCTCCCCACTCTGTCTCTGGTGAACCCTCTCGCCGCCCCACACCTCTGGCCTGTACCCTAGCTTGTATGTAAAAAAAAAAAAAAAAAACTCTGGAGCCTCCCAGTGGCCTGGGGGTTAAGTCTCAGCGCTATCACCACTGTGGCTGAGTTCGATCCCCGGCTGGGGAGCTTCCCACAGGGCACAGCAGACCTCTCCTGTCTCCCCGCTGCTCCCCTCAGCAGTAGATTTCAGTAGATCTGCCTGTTCTGGTCCCTGCTCTGTCCCTGGTGAATCCTCTCACCCCCTGCACCTCTGGCCTGCACCCCAGTTCTTGTGTGCATAAATAAATAAATCTCTTTTGAAAAAAGCTAGATGAACTGATTGATGATCAGATAATTAAATATGTGGAAAAACAAAGCACGGTGTGGACAGGGTGGCACCAGGCAGTGGGGTTTGCCCATGCAGGCAGTTCCACTTTTCCAGATGTTTGAGTAATTAAATAAAAAAGAAAATCTCTAAACAAGGAAAATGAACAAAATGTATGTCCATCTGATGGCAAAACCACCTAGAGAAGACTGAGACGTGGCGTGACGCTCACCGCATTTATGCCCCAGTCCCACTTGGCCCCACGGCTGCTCTCCTGCTCTCCCCTGGTCCCGGCTGGACCTCAGCAGCTGTATTCTTACTCCAGGCCCCAGGGTGCCCCAGCTATGCCAGTCTGGCTTCCTTCTGGGGCCCTTTGGACCGCCTGGCTCGTGCCACTTCTTTGAGCTGTGGACTTTACTTATTTTTTTAAAGGTTTATTTATGGATGCATACAAGAACTGGGGTGTAGGCCAGAGGTATGGGGTGGTGAGAGGATTCACCAGAGACAGAGTGGGGAGCAGAACAGACAGATCGACTGAAGCACACTGCTGAGGGGAGCAGCAGGGAGACAGGAGAGGTATGCTGGGCCACGTGGAAGCTCCTTGGCCGGGGATCAAACTCGTGCTGTGGATAGCTTCATAGTGCTGAGACTTAACCCCTGCGCCACCAGGGAGGCCCCAACTGTGGGTATTTAAACCCAGGGGCTGTGGGTGAGTGTTCATCACAGGCTTCTAGAAAGGCAGAGCATCCTGTCACCTGCTGCCATAACGATGCTGCGAGCCATTCCAGAGCCCGGTGGCTTGAAACAACAGGCGATTATTTAGTCGGAGAGTCTTCGTGGCGGGGGGCAGTTTGGGCCAAGTGGGGCTCCTGGTCTTGGCTGGTTTCCTCCCAGGTCTGGGGGCCGGCAGCTGGAAACATCTAGACCAGCATGGTGGGGGTCCTGGGGGCTACTGGACTCTGTTCTGCTTGTCTCAAGTCCATGCTGAGGGGCCAAGAGCAGCAGCCCATGTCCAGCCTCTGCCATCACATCTGCTAACATTCCATTGAGCCAGGTCACATGTGGTGCAGGTCACCCTCTTGTGTAGTCACATGACAGCAGGCATGGGGGAAGAACTGGGGTCCTCACTGCCATCCAGAGGAGTCCAGCTATCAGGGAGAAGAGCAGGTGCACAGTTAGCACCTGCTTTATAAATGCCTGTACCCCTGCAGGCAGCAGCATCGCTGTACCCTGCTCTCTCCCGCAGCGCCATCTGCTGGCCACAATCATCCCAGACGCCTGGAGTGACCCAGCTGCGAGGGGCGGCGCTGGGTTCAGGCAGCTGTGCACGGCTTAGCAAGAGCCGCTACCGCCCGGGCCAGGTGGGTTTGTGCATTATTACTGCCGTGTTCAGTGGATGGGGAAGAGTAAGCCTCTTGAAGAAACCCTTTCGTACTTCCCACAAAGGCGTTGTCTTCATGGAGAAAAGAAATGTCTCCCCCTGGGTGAGGGCCAGCCCCAACACCTCTCCCAGATTTCCCTCACCTCCTCGCTCTCCGCCTGGACCTATGGCCACACCGTTGAGCCCTCCGGGGTGGCTTTCCTGCCCAGGTGCCGTTCTTTTGCCTGAGCAAGTGAAGTTTTAACCCGCCCCCGCCCCCCCACCCCTGCCCCTGCTGCTTGTTTAAACCATTTAAACCCCCCGGGCGTCACTCTAGGCAGAGTCTCTGCAGAGACTTGCCGTCCCACATTTGAAGATGGAGGTGGGGACTGCCTCCTGGGAGCACTGCCACAGGGTTGGGATCCCGGGTGCGCGCAGGAATTAGGGTTCTCTGAGCGTGAATGAATGAGGGCGCCGGTGGTCGTCGATGCTCTGCTCGCGGCTCCGACCGTCCCGGCCATCGCCACCAGGGGGCAGCACGAGGCTGCGCTAGTAGCCCCGCTCCGTCTGGGCGCTGAGGCTGAGTTGGGGCGCTCTTGGGGCCCAGCACTGCCTGCGCCGAGGCCTCGGTTCCCATCCAGCCTCCCAGCGCCCAGGCTGAAAGAGTGAGGAGGCTTGGGGGAGGGCTTGAGGCCAGCCCGAGGTGGAGCGGGGTCAGCCTCCAGCCCTCTCCCCACCAGGACGCTGGCCCCATGCCACCGTCTCTGCCAGGCTCAGGGCTCCTGCAGGGCTGGGGGTTTTGTTTGTTTCCTTTTAATCTTTGAGCCCCAAAGTGAGGAGGAAGAAGGTGGTTAAAACCCGGGCTCTGTCACTCCCTGCTGTGTGACTCCAGGCAGCTGTCTTCCCGTCTCTGAGCCTCAGTTTCCTCCTCTGCAAAATGGGTGGACTGGGACTATTTCCTGACAAACGTGGCATGAAAATTCAGCGGGACACACAGCTCCACTTTGCTGTCTGGTCCTTCACACACACCTGCTTTCTGTTTCCTCCTGCCCCTGCGTCTCCACTTCTGCTCCGTCCCCGCCACTGGGAAGCTCTTTCCTGAGACCGGTCCCAGCTCATTCTCATCCTCAGACCCTCAGCCACTTCCTCGGGGGGGGTTGCCGTGGCCCCTGGGAGCGTCCACACTGCCAGCCATGAGCTTCAATTTTGACAGCAATTACCTCCATCTGGAATTAACCAGCTTATGAATTACTTTTCTCGACCCCCATCTGTTGCCCCTAAAAAGTCAGTCTCCCGAAGGCAGGGGCCTCGACGACTTTGCTCCCAGCTGCCTCCCTGCTCCTTCCAGTCACCCCTGGGACATAGTAGATGCACAAGGAAGATTTGTTGCATGAGCGATGAATGAAAGATCCATCTGAAGCACTTAGCTCCATGCCTGGTGCCTAGACAGCTGGTAGTGAATTAGCCATTAATAGTAACAGTACCAAATCATGCCATTAATAATCAGGACCATAATGAATAAGCAAGTCAGAAAAGCCAGGGCAGGACAGGTCATCCTGGGAATAGAACCAGCCGTAAACTTGGGCAGCTGGAGATCCTGGGAGACCGTCTGCTCTTTTGCTGTGTGGCCCCAGGCACCTTACTTGCCCTCTCTGGGCTATGCTTTTCTACTTGAGCAATAAGGAAGACTGAAGCTGGGCAGTTTCCTAGGGAAATCGAGACGGGACTTTTCCTTCTGTTCACCTCTTTTCCCAGAAGGCCCAGCTCAGGCAGGGAGGCCAAGAGATAGGCGGCCGGAGCCCGGACGGATGGGCTGGGACTATGTACCTGGGTTGCTGAGGGGCCAGGGAGGGGCTGGGCTTCCCCAGAGCCCTCCTCTCCCTGCCCTCCTGCCCGCAGAGAGGCACAGGCAGATCTGCAAGAGGAGCCTGGCAACATCTGCTGGGCCCTGTTGGGGTCCTCCGACCGCTCTGGGTTGAATTTCCAGCTCTGCCAACCACCCCATCTGCTTTCCTTTCCTCTAGGTTTTGGCGAGGGGAGGCTGGAGGTGGGAGAGTTGGGGGCCCCCACTCCAAGCCCATTGCTTTTCTAGGGACAGGAAGGGAAGGGGGTTCTCCCTCCCTGGCACTCATGAAGACCCTCTCTCTAGAGAGCAGGCAGCTGATGGGGGTGGCAGGCTCACCTCTTCCCGGAGGCAAGCCCTGCCTGGAGGAGGAGGGGAGTATCCAGCCGAGGAAGCTCTTGGGTCTGCAGTCTGGGGGAGAGTCCAGGAAGCTGAGTGATGGGAGAGGGTGTGGTCACGTGCTTCCATCTGCGTTTGCCCGGGGAGGGGCTGTTTGGGGGCTGTGTCCGTGGATGCGCCCCGCTTTGGGCTGTTTGCACGTGCACGCACCTCTGCATCTCCGTGTCTCAGGCAGGCTGAGCATCTGTGATTTGCCACATCTGTGTGTCCATGTCCATGGAAAGGGGTGTCTGAGGGGTGTCTGCGGGGGGTGGGCCTACACAGATAGGCTTGGGGCCATCCTTTCCCTTCACCAGCTGGCAGGCTCAGCCCCCCGCCCCTTGGACTTCAACCTGAGCACATCTCAGCTGCAAGAGTGCCCAGAGTAGGGGTCAGCTCAGGTGGAAGAGGGGAGAGGGCCCCCCAATGGCCTCCTCACCTAGGCCAGGGGGTAGTTTCAGCTCCCTCAAAACCGTAGCCTCTCCCAGTGCCATTTTATAGAAGGGGAAACTGAGGCACTCCAAGTGCCCCCATCGGAGACACATTTCCACATCCTATGACATTGCTGCCGCCCTTGTTTCTTTAACAAGTATGTATTGAGCACCTACCGTGTGCCAGCCATGCAAACCCCCAGCGAGGCAGGTTGAGCCGAGGGTCCTGCCCATTTTAATGGGGGATTCGGACACCAGACATGTCCCTACAGGGAGCAGGGTGAGAGGCTAACAGGTGCGGGACAGACCGATGGGCACCACGTTTGGTTCCGAGCTGGCAGAGGGCCCCTCATTCGAGCCGGAATGGCCAGAAAGAGGCAGGCTGGGAACATCTGGGGCACGAGAGTTCTGGGCCCAGGAAGCAGCAGGTGCAAAGGCCCGAGGCTCATGGCGGCCAGAGGGCAACATGGGGTAGGCCAGGCAAAGCCAGAGACCTGAGTCCCTACTGAGAAGCCCCAGGCTCTGTGCAGAGGGCAGAGGGCTGGAGGCCGGCTGAGGACAGGAGGTGACTGTCCAGGCGCTGGCCCCAGTGGACGCCAGAGCACAGGGCAGAGGGAAACAGTTATTCCCAGAGCTGGAGGTCCCTCTCTGAGACCCCAGAAGTATCTCAGTCTGGAGGGGGGCCTAATTCCTGGGGGCGTCCTCGTCCGTGGGGAGCATCTCTTGGGAGGGCCTCATCCCTAAGGGTGTGGTATACAGGGGTCACACGGCCCATCTGGTTATTGCTCTGTGACCTGGGCTAAGTCGCACTGATACAGCGCAGCAAGGGGCACTAAAGCCGGCCAAGGACACTGCCCAAATAGTTTCCCGGTCACTGTCTGAGTTCTTCACCTGTGCACACAATTGCAAGACTACTCAGGCTCAGGAGACAACAATGGGATTTGTTTAACAAAGCAGGGAAAACGAAAAGGCCAAAAATGGCCATTTACCTCACCTGAAGCAGTGTCCGGTGTTTTAAGTCCCAAAAAGCATCTAAGATGGCGTCCTCCTGCCGCTGAGGAGGTGGAGCTCCTCTCCCGAGCAACAGGCCGTGTGTCCGAGATGGCGTCTTGCTGCCTCCGCAGACACTGGGCAGCCAGACTGTAGGCCTGGTTCCTGGGCCTGGTTCCAACTCACAGGAGACAACAGGAGACACAGCAGGAGATGCTCCCTGAGCGGCCAAGATGCCCCAAGGCAGCACCAGGCCAGCAACACTGAAAACAGCCGCTTCGGCCAGACGGCCCGACAAATGGCCGCACTTCTGCATTTCAGCAAGGCGTCCGGCTCTGGGTCTTCGCCTTCTCTCCTCAGCTGTAACAGCAGCAAAACTGGGAGCAGTTTCAGTCGCTTGACTACTTGTAAAGCTCCAAACTTTTCCTCTCAAAGGTGGGTGCAGTGGGGGCCAAAAATCTCTGACCCACAGTCTCTGAAGATCCAAAAATGCTAAACCCCAAATGCTGAAAGCTCAAATGCTCAATCCCTGGACTCTAAATCCTCAAATGCTAAATCCAGAACTCTGAATCCTGGGGGTTGCTTTTGCAATCCCTTAGATTTCTTATCCAGTCTCCACCTCAAAAGGCGATACTTTTGGGGGGCCTCCCTGGTGGTGCAGCGGTTGAGCACTGCGCTGTGGAGCTGTCGGCAGCGAGTTCGATGCCCGGCCGGGGAGATTCCCACATGGTGCGGCAGACCCCTCCTGCCTCTCCCGCTGCTCCCCTCAGCAGTGTACTTCTGATCTGCCTGTTCTGCTCCCCACTCTGTCTCTGGTGAACCCTCTCGCTGCCCCACGCCTCTGGCCTGTACCCCAGATTGTATGTATAAATACATAAATCTTTTTTAAAAAAAAAAGGTGATACTTTTTAGCATTTTCCCTGGGGCTCCCCATCCTCACCAGCACCCCCTCCAGGGGCACCACCTATAACAGCCTTTGGCTTCAGCCACTGGCTACACTTCCAGGCAGTGAGGAGCGTTTCAGGAGGGGTGTGGCACGGAGCCCCCATGTTGTAGGGGCGAGAAATTGGCCACTACCAGCCACAGATTTAAGCAAACAACAGCCATCTAATTATTCGCCCTGAGTCAGCAGGTGTTCCGCCTTCTGCACACACCTGTCACTTCCGACACCGCCCCCTGCCCCCCAGGCAGGGGCCAACACGGTCCGCGTTTTACAGAGGAAGAAACTGAAGTGCCCAGAGGAGCAGCCCCGCTGAGCCCGGAGCCTGCTGGCCCAGCTGCACACAGCTGCACGGGGCCTTGGCCTGGCCAAAGAAACTTCCAGATGATTCTCAAATGAGGAAAGAATGAGACAGAAACAGAGTAAAGCGCTGTGACTTTAGCAGCAGGGGGAACCCCCAACCCCGAAACTACACAGACTCCCTGGCACAGAAGCTAGTGGGCATGAACGCAGACACTGGGTGAGGATGACAAGTTGGTGTCACTGTTGGTTGTCATTGTCCATTGTGTGGGTAGGGCTGCTCCCGCGTGCTGTGCGGATGTGGGTGATTCTTCCAGCAAGAGGCCCGGCACCCCACGCCTCCATCCCCCTGGCCCCTGGTTCCACAAGCCAGGAGCACCCGGGGCACTGGGAAGACCTGAGGCCCTTCCATATTTCCAACCCACCCCCACCTCTGAGCTGGTAGGAGGAGGGCAGAAGGGAGGGGTGGCCTTGGCTTATGCTGCTCCCCTTCTACCTTGGCCAAGTCCTCACTCAGGAAACCCTGCAGGAGCCCTCCTGGCAGCCCCGGGGGGCCTCCCCCAACCTCAGCCTCAGTCGCACCCTTTCAGGACCAAGGAAGAACTCCTTCCCGCCCCAAGGCTGGCATTACTGAGTGTGCAGAGATGCCAAGAAGGGACCCTGCGAGCAAAGGCTGCACGTACTCGTCTGTCATCCTGGGTATTCAGCACCGACTCACAAACACTTACTGGGATTGGGATTCCACACTGGGCACTGGAAGCAGCAGCTGAGCCCAGGGGACAATGTTGCGTGTTCCTAGAGCTACAGTCTGCTGGGGGGACAATTAGTTGGTGGACAAGATAATGATAGTTTGTTTTATTTTATTTTATTTTTAAAGATTTATTCACTTATGCATGCAAAAGCTGGGGTGTAAGCCAGAGGTGTGGCAGTGAGAAGATTCACCAGAGACAGAGTGGGGAGCCGAACAGGCAGATTGAAAGACACTGCTGAGGGGCCTCCCTGGTGGCGCAGCGGTTAAGCGCTGTGCTGTGGAGCTGTCAGCAGCAGCGACGCAAGTTCAAAGCCCGGCCGGGGAGAATCCCATACGGCGCAGCAGACCTCTCCTGCCTCGCCCGCTGCTCCCCTCAGCAGTGTATTTCTGTCAATCTGCCTGTTCTGCTCCCCTCTCTGTCTCTGGTGAACCCTCTCGCCGCCCCACGCGTCTGGCCTGTACCCCAGCTTGTATGCATAAATAAATAAATCATTTAAAAAAATGAAATACACTGCTGAGGGGAGCAGCAAGGAGACAGGAGAGGTCTGCTGTGCCCTGTGGGAAGCTCCCTGCTGCAGTTCATAGTGCTGAGACTTAACCCCTTGTGCCACCAGGGAGGCCAATATTGACGATAGTTTAACAGAGAACACTGAGGGTAGCCCAAATGTGATGGGACTCCCCTAGATAAGGCTATCTAGGACCTGAAGGATGAGAAGATACTTTTGCCTCTCCCACCAGATATACCTGTGATGGCTGGAGCTCCAGCAGCTTTTTTGGACCTTGAGGCTAGAAGCCAAAAGTTAAAGGGTGGTGGAGTAAGAAAATAGGAGACACCCAAGTCCTTGAGGATTTCAGGCCAGCCACATCAAGCCCAGACATATCAGCAATATGCACCCCCAGCTTGCAAATGTTCTTTACTGGCATTTTCTTACAAGCAATTAAGTCAAATCTGAAGTGTTACAGTGGAAGGAGTTTGGGTTTTATTTAAAGAGCAATAGGAATTACTGAAGGGTTTTGAGCACGAGAGGAACAGAGTGGTAACAGATTTTCTCCTTGACCAAACATTAGAAGTCTGTGAGCCCTCTGCTTGATTAGGTCTGACCTTGGGCTTCTATCTGTCCTTGTGAGTCTGGTTGTAACAAGAATCCTGCTAGGTCAGTTTAGCCAGCTCCCCCCTACCCACTGATGTTTCCTTTTAGTAATTTTCCATCCACTGCAGCCCCGCCCTGCCCCACCCTACTCCTTGGCTATCAATTCCCACTTGGCCTTGATGGATTTGTAATCGCCCTCAGACTTCCTCCCCCAGTGCCAAACGCAATTGCAGTCGCCCCTACACTTCTCAATAGTCCTGCCTTACTGTTTTAACAAGTGTTTTGAATACTTTTTTTGAACTTTATGCCTTTGAAAGATCATGATGACTGCTGAGCAGAAAATTGGAGTGTGGGCGTGGTGGGGGAAGCAGGTTTCTGCTCCTGCCAGGCAGCAGAGACCCAGGTCACGGTGGGAAGAAAGGGAGACAGGTGGGTGGAGGAGGGTTACACTTTGGAGGGAGGAGCCTCCATTCCATCCCCTTTCAGCTTTTATCTGGCTGTCAGCTCTATTCTGTATTGCACACTGCTTATAAAGGTTCTTTCCACTGAAGGTCTTATATGTTTTGTCTTGATGTGGTGGATGGCAGAACCTATTCAGAGTAGGCAGATTTGGGGGTTCTGGGGTGCCCCTCTCCCTGCCTTGGAGCACCATTATTCTCAAAGATGAAGCTTTCTAATTGAGACCCAGGAAATTTAGCCTATTCTGACTAGTCCCACCCTCCCTTTCTCTGTCCCACCACACTCATCCCCACCCCAAGACCTTTGCATATGTTTTAGCCACTCCCAAGAAAGTCCTTTCCAAATAAAAAGAAGAAAAAAAAAGCCATTTCCTTTGTTTAATTCCCGATCTTCTGGAAGCTCTCAGGTCCATCAGCACCATCCAGAGCAGGCTCCCTGGCTCCAGATGTCCCATTACAACGTAACCTTGTCCAGGAAGCTGGGCCAATGCTGGTTTTGTTTCGTCCAAGGCCGCAAACAGAGCTCACCCGCAGTAACTTTTGTCCAGTAGGGGGGAGGGGGCTGGCTGGCTGGAGGCGCCCTCACTGAGCAGAGAATTTAGGCCAGAGCCCCTGATCAGCTGTTAGCTTGTCTGGCCACCAGCCAATGCCATCAGATGGAGCCACACCACCAGTGGCCTTTGTCACCGGCTGCAGGAGTCTCTAGCAGTGGCAATTTGGGAGAACTCTGGGGGACCCGTCCCGAGGGTGGGGCGCTCAGGGGGCCAGCAGGCTTATCAGGCTCACACAGGACAGCCTGTTATCACCCATCTCCAGTCAGTCCTGGGGCGAGACTGCCGGGCTGCAGCTTTTTATTACGGGAAGCTCAGAACCCAGCAGAGCCGGTGGAGGGACACACCAACTAGGATGCGAAATCCTGAGAGGTGTCAATAAGTCAGGGAGTTGAGAAGGGCTTTGGAGAGAGAAGGAAGAGAGGGGGAGGCTTATTCCAGCAGCCATATCCAAAGGCGGCATGGCAGGCGGGGCTAGGGGACGCTGAAACAACAGATGTTTGTTTGGCAGTTCTGGAGGCTGCACTTCCAAGGTCGGGATCCAGGTGGAGGAGCCTCTTCCTGTTGGTAGATGGGGGTCTTCTGTGTCCTCAATGGTCACTTCTTTGTGCACAGGGAGAGGAAGGAGGGAGGGAGGGGAAGAGGGAGGCACTGAGAGCTGCGGGCCCCACTCCTGGCCCTACAGACCACGGCCCGTTATAGGACACCGTCTCCCTCCCCAGCCCCTCAACACCAACTCAGCCCGCTGCTGCCAACTTGCTGTGACGCCCCCGTGCCTCAGTTTCCCCTCCTGTAAAAGGAGAGAATAGCCGTTTACCCCTAGGGAGCCTGGAGGAGGAAGTGGAAATGAACAAAGCAAAAATCAGGAAAAGAGAAGGCCACAGCAGCTCCCCGCTCTTGTTTTCCTTTCTTCCCCTCCCTTCTGTCTTTGGCTGGTTGTTCCCCTCCGGCCTCTCTGCATTCCTTCTTGCCATTCCTTATCTCTTTCAGTTAAAGCCGAGGCGCCCCGGGTCCATCCGGATTCTGGAGCGAAGGTCGACTGGGGGCCGGACCCGCGCGGATGGTCAGGGGAGGGACGCAAGGGCCGAGGCTTCAACTTTTCACGCAGCCTCTGGCCGCGGGCGCCGCGCCGGGAGGGCACTGCCCCGTGCGCGAGCCCCGCGCGCCGCGCTCCCGCCAGCCCCGCGCGGGACACAAAGGTCGGGCCCGCGCCCCGCCCCTGCCGGCCCGCCCGGCCCGCGGCCCCATTGGCTGGGGCTCGGGGGCGTGGCCTCGGCGAGCCCGCCCCGTGGGCCACGCCCCCTCCCCGGCGCCGTCTCGCAGTCCGGGCGCAGCCGCCGGCGAGCCGACCCCGTCGCCAGGTAGGGAGCTTTGCAGGGGCGCCCCGGCCCCGCGGCCCCGCGAGCCGCCGGACGGGCCCTCGGCCCCCTCCGCCGCCGCTGCCTCGCTCCACCCCCCGGCGCAGGGTCTCCTCGCTCGCCGGCAGGAGGCTCGGGGCTGGGCGCTCTGGCTGCTCGGAAATGCCCGGGCCGCCTCGGCCTGTTTGGGGCGAGCGGGCGCGCATCCCCGAGGGGCCGCCCGCGGGATTTAGGGCGCACGTCCGCCGGCACTTCCCGCCCGGCCACCTGTTTTCTGCACGCAGGGCGAGGCTCGCCTTCCCGGGGCTGCCCGCTCGCCTCGCCTGTGGGCTGGAGCCGGAATGGGGTGGCTCGTGGGGCGCTGCGGCGAGGCGCGGGGGCGCGGCACCCCGGAGGGGAGCCACCCCCAGCGCCAGCTGCGGCTCGGTGGCGGGACCTCGGCCGGGGCGGGGGGGCGAGCCTGGCGCCGCGCGATTGGCCGCGGCCGCAGGAGGAGGAGCGCCCGGGCGCGCCGGGTGCGTGTCGGGATGGGGGCCCCGAAGCCGGCAGAGAAACTTCGCTCGCGCCTGCAGCTCCCTCCCGCCGGCCGCGCTGGCAGCTCAAGTTTGCAGGCCGGAAGCGCAGCGTTCTCCTCTGGGTGGTTTTGCAAAGGAAGCCCTCAGCCCCCGCGGCCTTTCTGGGTTGGATGCGTGTGCAGGGCGGGGGCTCCGGCGGGCCTGCGTTCTCGTGGGTGGGGTCTCTGCAAAACGCGCGCTCTCCCCTTTTCCCGTCCGTAGGCTGTGGGTGGGGATAAGAGGAGACGAGTAGCCCCGTGCCAGCCGAATCGTCACTTACCGTTGTTTCTTTTTCTTTTGCTATTTTATTTCTGGGTTCCTGCCTTGCCCGCCAATCCGTTCCCCACTCCAGAGCCAGGGGGACTTGGACAAATCAAGTGGACCGTGGCGTAAAGTCGTCCACTGCCACCATTGTCATCTAGGTCCCCAGCGTTCCAGCAGAGCGCTCTGTGGCACCCCGCGACCTGCTCCGGCCTCCCCGGCCCCAGTCTTCCTCCTTCTGGGCCTCTGCTCCTGCGGACCCCCGCTGGGAACCCCCCACCGGGCGCCTCTTCCCGGGGTCTCCCGCTTCTCTCCCCTGCGGCCTTGATGACGGGGCACTCCAGGCTGACCTCGCCCCACTCCCACGCTAGTCCCGGCCCTCCCCCGCCGGGGCCCTCCCTATAGCGTCCCCGGGATGAGGACGCGCCCAGCTGGCCGGCAGCCCGGGCTCGGGGTTCTGGGCTGGGCCGGGGGGCATCCCCTCTGGAGGGGGCCAGTTTTCCTTTGTCCCACTGAGTGGCCGAGGAGGCTGTGTGGTTTCTGTCCCATCAGCAGGGGCCGGAATGGGAAGGATTCCCCGAGTCCCTCTTGCTGCCCGGTGCGCCTCAGCGGCCCAGCTATTGTTGCCTGAGCCCGCCCGAGCCCGCTTTGGCCCGCGGGGCCGCACGCGGGGGGCGTGGGTGCTGCGCCTTCCTCTTCCTTTTGACAGAGAAGCAAACTCAGGCGCGCGGCAGCGAGGTCACTTGCCCGGGGTCACCGGGAGTGAGGAGGGCGCCAGACCCGAAGCCCCGCCGAGTTGGGGGCCCCGGGAGCCCCGGGTGCGGGCTGGAACACCGAACGCCCCGGCGGGGCGGGCGGCAGGGAGCTGGGGCGGGGCGGGGGCGCCTCCCGGGCTGGCAGGGCCGTCGGGGGTGCCAGCGGGGCCGCCGGCCGCCGCGGGCTCCCGGTACGCTCGCGGGTCCTCGGTTCCCGCCGGCTCCGGCTGGGAGGGCGCTCCAGCCCCCGCCCCGCCCCGACGCTGGCACCTCGGGGTCCTGCTTGGTTTGTCTCGGTGCCGTGGACGCCGGGTCCGTGGGGACAGGGACGACGCGGCCCCCACGCCCCGCCCCTCGGGGCCCCCTGGGCTCTCCGCCCCTCACCCCCTCTAGTCTCTTTCCCTCCCGCCGCCCTCTCCACCCCTTTCTTCCGTCCCCTCCTCCCGCCCGAACAATGGAGGGGAGCGTGGCCGACCCGGAGCCTGTCTGGGCCTCTCCAGCTCCCTGGGACCCCTCTGTCTGGTGTCAGCCGACCTGCCTGCTCCGGGACCCGCCAGGGCTCAATTAGGAGGGGAGAGAGGGAGCCTCTGCCTCAGTTTACAGAGGAGGAACAGGGGTGCTCCAGGATAGCTGGGATTCATCTTGGAGCCTCCACACGCCAGTGTCTCCTCCACACACTTACACTGGGTTCCGGCCACCCACTGGCTGGGCGGTGGGCACGCGGGTCAGCCCAAGCCACTGTGCTCCAGAGACCCCGCTGGGAGCCCTAGGAATGCAGACTCTCAGGCCCCCCACCCCAGCACACACCCCGGGCTTTGTGGGGCGCTGGGATTGAGGAGAGCCGCTCAGCCTCTGCGCCTGTCCGCGGTGGCACGGGGGATGCCAGCAGCCCCGCAGGCCCAGCTCCTGGCTGAGCCGCCACACAGCGGTCCAGGTGCCTGTTTGCAGAGCAGGCTGGAGAGTCAGCTTTGCCTGCAGAGAACGGAGCACCCGGGACCCTTGTCCCTCCCCCGTCCTCTGCCCTCAGGGACCTCTGGAAGCTTTCAGAAAACTGCCAGGCCCTTCCCTGGATTGGGCACCTGCTTGATGTGGTGGGGGGCTTTCTGGCTGATGGGGGACTCCAGGGGCTCTGCAGTGTCAGGCGACAGCCCCAGATACGAGGGTGGGCCTGGAGGGGTTGGAAGTCCAGAGCACGGTGCCCCGCTAAACTCCCAGAACCTTCCAGCAGCCTATGGAAAATTCCCAGGCTATTTTGGGCTGAGGCCCGTTTGGAGCCCTTCCCCAGGGTGAAGGCCCTGCGGGCACCCCTTCCCCATGGGGGGAGCATGGCCCGCTGCTCGCCTCTGTGGCCCTCCCTTGAGAATGGTGCCCCCCTCCGTGGCATCTGCCTGCGGGCCTGGCAGGTTCCTCGGTGCCGGGCTGCACCCGTCTCGTTTTCCCGTGGCGCAGGCGTGACTCACGGGCGCGCAGGCAGGAGGAACCTGCTTGGGAATTTGAATTTTCATCTTTTCCCGGCTGGCCCAGCCGTGCCATCCTCGCCCCAGGAGCTGGGCAGAGGCAGGGTCAGCCCCGAGGCCACGGCAGGCACTGGACGCTGCAGACTGTCCCTTCGGGCCAGCGAGTGCCGGGCCAGGCCAGCCGCTCTCCACACAGAGGGGCTTTGTCTGGGAGGTTTTGCCCACTGGGTGGATGAGGCAAGCAGGGGTGAGGGAGGGGGGCCGAGCAGGGGTGAGGTGGCTACATGCATTTGCACCTGCGAGCTTTTCAACTTGAGGCAGGGCTCTTGGCGGGACCCCATTATAAGAGCAGGTGTGTACTGGGGATGAAATGAGCTGGGGGTGTGTGAAGTGCTGAGAGCACCCCGGGTCTCCCCTGTCTAGGACACGTGCGCCCCAGGGCAGGAATGCTGTTCTGGGGTTCCCGCACAATGCAGAGGGCCAGGAACCCTGCGCTGCTCAGGACGCAGCATTTCCAAGGTGCTCTGGTGGTGCAAGCGCTCCCAGTCTGCGGGGGCTGGTACTGCCTCCGCCCCCGCCACTGGTGCCCCCAGGTAGTGGCCAGCCCGTGCACGCACAGGTGGGTGTGGGGGTGCAGACCACGCACGTGGCACAGCCCAGCGCGCTCGCACACGCGCAGCACGGGCCACCACACGCCTGTGTGTCCGGCCCTGCCGCCCCGAGCCCCGCCCGGAGCAGGTGCCTGTGGGCCCTGCTGAGTCGGTGGCCGGGCCTGTGGCGTGCTCTCCCGGCCTGCGTGTGTTGGGGGGCGGCAGTGAGCCCCAGAGCTGGCTCCTGGGTGCCGGCCGCCTCGCCCGTGGTGTTTTCCTCACAGCTGGACTGTGCGCCCGGCTCCCCACCCAGAGGCCATTCACTCTCCCTGCGGCCCGGCGGGGTGAGCGGGCTGGGGCAGGCGCCCCCCAGCTGCTCTCCAGCCCAGCTGTGGGGGGAGGCCAGGGGGGGTGGCGTGGGCGGGAAGTCTCCTGAGCAGCACCCCCACCCCCTGCTTTTACCCTCTGTGCCTCAGTTTCTCCCTGCCCCTGCTGGACCGGTCAGGTGCTGAACTCACTCCAAGGGGCAGGAATACCCCGGTTGAGGAGTCTGTGGGTCATCCCTGCACCCCGCCGGAGACCCTGCTCTGTGCCAGCCCCGGTGCCGGCCCCAAGGGACACTGGGGGGCCAGAGCTGCCCTCGGGGGGCATCACCAAGGCAGGGGTTTCCCTGGCGCCTGCGAGGGAGTGCGTGTGGGGTGAGGCTGGGCTGAGGAGAGGGCGTGGCTTCATTAGCAGGGGGGCGGGGTGGGGGTGGGGACACGTGGTGGCTGTAAAGGGAAGACCTGGCGGGGAGGAGGAGGATGGTGTGGCACTGCCTGCCTCACCCGCCAGCCCCCCCCC